>PVJI01025869.1:0-20008 GCA_004026765.1 Micronycteris hirsuta
GCTTGATACAAATTAATGACTAAAATAGATGAAAAGGTCTTTTGTGAGCAACATTATGAAGGTTTGAGTCCCTGCATTTTTATGTCTTCTCCGCACTAATGACATCAACAGAGAATATTGAACACAAAACCTCTCGTTGTGACCTATTGAAATTTTCCTTCAGTTTTGTACACTCAGAGCTGGAATTTCCCTGACACCTAAATGGCTTTATGGTCCTCAGTCCTTCTCTTTCTCCTTAGTTGTGGGCACTGCTTTCCAAGCAAAATTTAACACTGAAAAGTAGGTTCAGCATGATAAAAAACAGAGTATAAGCTCACCGGGAATCATTAGAATACTAGGGAAATGGGAAAAAATTCCATCTGTGGCAGAGAAGACAACTCTTTTCTTTTTTAATTTTTTAAAGGAAAGAGGTACGTTTCAAAAACCAGTGTCCTCCTGCGTCTCGATAAAAGATCCTTTCTTTCAACAACCACACTGAGAAAGAAAGAAAATTACACCCCCTGATTAGTCAATAGATGTTAGAACAGTTGGAAATACGTATCAAAATCTTAAATGTGCACGTCCATCGACGCAACAAGCCCACCTCAGGATTTGTCCCGGGGAGATAATCAGAGACACGTGAGCACAGCGGGGCCAAGCTCTTCAAGGCCTTTTGGTTTAAAATGGAGAAAAGTGTAGAAATACTCTAAATATTCATTGTTGGGGTTGGTCAGACAACATATAGTACAATTTATACTGTGAAACACCGGGGAGGTATTTAAAATGATAGTAGTGATGATGATGATGATGATGATGATGATAGACAGATGATTGATAGATAGGTAAATGATAAACAAAAATAGATGGTAGATATAGATGATGATAGATTGATATATATAGATGATAGATAATAGATACATGATATAGATGACTGATAGGAAGGAAGGAAGGAAGGAAGGAAGGAAGGAAGGAAGGAAGGAAGGGAGGAAGAAAGGAAGGAAGGAAGGAAGGGAGGAAGGGAGGGAGGAAGAGAAAAATTGCCCTTGATCTGTTCTTGGTTGGGCAGGGAGCATATTCAAGCTTTATGTTCATTGAAGCTGCTTGTCACTATGGCAAGAATGATCAGTGACATTATAAAAGTCCAGGATCACCTGATTCCTAAACTCATCATCATCATCGGGGTTTGGCGCTATCGGGGATCCCATCATTCCTGGGACGCTCAGGTGAAGCAGGCTTGCTATCGGTGCGCATTGCCGTCCGGCGGGGGCTGTGCATCCAGTGAACAGGTAGATCTGGGCTGGACCAAGTGAGACGGCCCTACCAGCCTCCCCTTCCCTCTCCCCCGCGCCCGGCTTGGGGGCACCTCAGGGCAGCTGTATTCCGTCTAAGCCAAGCAAGGCAGCTAAGAAGAACAGACGATCTTCAGCTCCGGGAACGACTCTCTGTGGCTGTGGGTCGCTTTCCTTCCATGCCAGCCTGTTTCATCAGGACCGGCCCTCATCGTTTGCTGCACAAGATGCAGAATTTACAGTTGCATTGTCTTCCTGCACGGTTCATTGGAAATACCTTACGCAACGTTCCCCTTAGAGTGGTACTTTTTGTCATTTTTCTCTCAGCCAACAGATGGATACAAACGTGAATGTTCCCTGATCATGTCACATTGTCTTGGCTGCCTGGGAAATTGGATCAGACAATGTTGCAGCGAAGGCAAAGCCACACTCACGAAACTGAGCATGGCTCCCGCTGCAGTTCCCACTTCCAGCAAACTGACTCTAAACGAAATAATAAACGCCCAGGATCCAATCGGAAACACGTTTCCAAAGGTTGTCCCGTTGCTACAGTCGGTTCCATTCCAGGATTCCTAATTTAGCGGAAACATGAGGAAGAAAAAAAAAAGAATACCCAAATGGGAAGTTATTAGATTTATTCCCACAGTAAAAATGGTCTCAAGTCATGCTGATTTAATTGTCTTCACAGACTGCTCGAGAGAGACCGAGCCTTCTGGAGAACAGCCTGGCTGATTTGCTAGCTAGCTGCATTCCAGAGCAGCGAGTCTCGCCTTCGGGCTGGGTAAACACATATAAATATAATAAATATCTCTCTGTCTAAAGGGAAACATGCCAGTGAGAGTATGCCTACATTCTTTCACAGGATCCTTCTATTTTAACCCACGACGGATGAAGTCAACGGCGATACGCCTGGATTCTTTGGATCAGAAAGGAGCCGCCTCATGGTAATGCTCCCAAACAGGCCCTGGGAAATATTTTCATTTTGTTCTAATGCTCTTGCAGTGCCTGTGACTATCACAAAAATGCCAGCTTTCCAGTAAACATCAAAGACCGGGGGGGGGGGGGCTCCTAATGGTCCTGTCCGACCTGAAGACCTCAAGCCAAGGTGCATTATAAGAGCCCGCCCGCGTACTTAGCCTGAGAACAGAGGAAATAAGCATGATCGCTCACCCTGCACCCCGAACCCTGAAATGCAACACTCTGCCTGGCGACCAAGCAGTCATTCTACCCTGGGGAGGAGCTACATGTTTACATTTTATTAACTGTATTCGGGCAACGTTCGTTAACATGATGGTATAGGTTTCACCTGTCCCGTTCCCATCAACTGCACGGGGCCTTGTGTGGTTAGCACCCACGGTCACGTCTCCTTCCTCCCGTATATTTGCCCTCTTGTATCCCCCCCACCCCCTTCCCTCTGGTGACCAGTACACTGTTGTCTCCGTCCATGAGCTCTTGTTGGCTTGCCGCTCTTCTCTGCTCACGTGCTGCTTTCTGTTCCACACTCCAGCTCTGAAACAGGGCCAGTGGCAACGCGGCTGAGGGCTGCAGGTGGCCATCCCCAGTGAGAGGTGGACAGGGGTCCCCATCGCTGCAGCCCTGCCCTGTGGTTCAAGCCCATAGTCTACTAAGCAGAAGATAAAACACTCTTAAGGAAATACGGTTATTTGCACGCCAATGAACTCAGTCTGACTTCCATAAACACCATAGAATTTAGGAAAATACATGTCCGGTTTCACTGCGAATCGAGGATTTTAAAATGATTTCTCTCCCAAATAACACGCCCCTGTTTTTTATTTCACGTGCAGTGTATTTGGAGACCGGATGTCTCAGTGAATCAATACTGCAGGCAGGCTCCGTGCCCCCTTGAACTTGCAGGTGTGCAGCACGGAGAAGCGTCCCCGTCGTCACGCTCTTTGTGAATCGATCCGGTGATGTCGTTATGCAAACTGTGCCCACGGAAATGTTTGATCACCAGAAGCTCGCCTGCGCAGATTACAGACCACATTGCGGGAAGGGTTAGTCTTCCTCCTCTGTCCAGAATAAACTCTCCGTCTCTCCTTGCCTGGGTCCACTGAGGACACAGAACGGTGACAGACACTCTCCTTTTCTGTCCTCTGTCCACATGGCCCTACCACGGAACCCCGTTCCTTCAGCGCACAAGGCTCTAAAATTTCCAGCGCTGCCCCGTAAATGCGATGCAGTAGGTTACGGATTATGAGAAAAGGTTGTGTTTAAATTTAGCGTGAAATCCATAATTAGCAAGACCCAGCGCTGTGTGGCGGGGGAGATAAGACAGCTCAGGAACTGCAGAGAGAAGGCTGAAATCAGGAGACGTAGCGAAGCTCTGCACCAGCAAGGGGCAGGGCCTGTTTGACCTTGAAAAGTCCTTTCTGCGTTTGTCTGGCCCTCCTGTTTGCGTGGGGGGTGATGGCCGCGTCAGCACGCCGTGCTCACATGTGGAGAATCACAACTAGCTGAGGCCGGGCCAGTACGGCCGGCCGTGGGCTCCTTTGGAAGACGAGCGGATTTGCATTCTGCACAGGGGGCATCTTTGATCCTTGACGTCCGCTGCTGCCAGCAATTTAGATCCTTCCGAGGAAAGACGGCCTTGCTCCGTCTTGGAAATTACAATGCCTGACGATGGGATTTTAGGGGTTTCAAGGTGTAGGGCTTCGTTCCACCTGGGAATAAATAGGTTCCTTTTGTGGTTAATCGAAAGGTAAAGAAGAAATCGGCAAAGAAAGCAGCAATGCCTTCCAAATCCTTCCCTCCCTAGTCCAAGGCGCTCCATGTGGAACTATTGGTATTTAAGTCTTTCCCGGGGAGCTTGTCTGGGTGCTGGGGGAGGTTTAGCAGCATCCCCGGCCTCCCCCCACTGGGTGACAAGACCCCCACCCCCTCCAGTGTAAACGACGGGAAACGTCTTCCACGCTTGCTGAACAGCACGCCTGCAAACTCAGGACTCCAGCCGCCACTTCCGCATGCCCCCCAAAGAATGATCATCTGCTAACGGCTTCGGAAAGTCCTTTGCCGCAAAAATAAGTCAGATCAGCTGTATTTGCCAAGTATTTCGCCCCGTGCTGGAGGACACAGTTGTAGCTCACAGAGCTGGCCTTGACCTGAAGGACGTTATGGAAATATTACCGTCCTAGCAAATCCTTCTTGGGCCGTATTTCAAATGCATCAGGCAAACATCTGCCCAAATTAGTCCCTGGTCAAAATACACGCCATCATGAAGTGTTTGTTTAAAAACCTCCAACTATTTCCCTGTGAGCGTGAAATGCTCACTTAACACACACATGTGTAATGGAGAGTATCACTGTAAATTTACTTAAATTGCTCTATAATCTATGCTTTCCTTGTCTGTTTATCTAGAAATCTATAAAATGTTTGGTAATACACGGTGCCCCAATAGGAGCACCCTGTCTCACTTGTTTTGCATAATCAACATACAATTTGCTTAATTGTTGATGAATTTGAGTTTCAAATTTGTTTAGTCCCTGATACATTTTACAGGTGAAATGCTGGGAAGACCTTGACCATTACCATTAGTTTTGTATCCAACCCATATCCGTCCTGCCGCAAACAGAGCTGTATCGGAAAAAGTATTCACGTCTCCCGAAGACAGAAAGTACTATTTAAGGCAAAACGATATTGTCATGGAAAATTCCAATGTGAGGGGTTCCCCCTCCCCAGTACCAAGTGATTCGCGGACACCAGCTGGCTTTCGTAAAACCGAACTTGACTCTGACGCCATGTGCCTGGACACGTGTCTTTGGAGGACGGACCTGGAAGGCTCCGTGCTCCACGCCTGTTCCCCTGCCCTGTTCACATGCCAAGTGCAAGTCCAGGCCGTCATCTCTGATTCCGAACATGGGCTGTAGGTCACAGCGTCCAAGGAAGTCCTCCTTGGGTTCCATTCATTCAGTGGAAGGGCTCAAAGAACGCAGGGAAACATTTTACTTATTAGTTCGCAGGGAAACATTTTATGTATTAGCTCGCTGGTTTGCAACAAAAACGGTTCAGTGAGGAAGAGGTGCACCGGGCAAGCTGTGCCAAGAGGCGAGGGGCTTCTGTGCCCGATCCAGGTGCCCCCTGGTCCCCAAATCACCAAGTGTCCCCAACCTGGAAACTCTCCCACTGCTCCTTTTAGGTTTTCACGGAGGCTTCACGATGGGGGCATGCTTGCTTAAAGCACTGGCCGTTGGCTAATGATTTATCGTCCAGCTCCCCTCTCTTTCTTGGAGATCCGGAAGCATCTGAAAGTTCTGAGCCCCTTTTTCCAGGGTGGGGTCCCCTCCCAGCAAGCCCCCACCCTCGCTTGCTCCGAAAGCCACCTCATCGCATGCAAAGACCTTGACTGTTCTCGGCACGTCAGAAACTCCGAGGACCTCAGGGGCTCCCTGGCAGAAACCGTGACAAAGATGACCTTCATCTGTTATTCGAAAGGACAAGGCCACATCATGCTTGGAGGACAGTGTGCACAGTTGCTTACTGGCCAACATGCCCATGAGCTGTAGCTTGACATCCAATATTTAACTCTTCCACCTACTGATGGGGGAGACACGCTCCTCTAATAGCTTTACAAGTTTGTACGCTTCTTTAAAATAGCATTTCATTTTTTTATTATAGAAGGCGCATGCCTATGTCTATTCTTAAAACACGGAAAATACACACACGCACAAAGAATAAATTAAAATGCATCTATCACTTGAGTGCCTAGAGATAAATCCCTATTCAAAATTGGATGTGGGTCCTTTTACTCTCTTTTCACTACGTAATTTTGACTTTTTTTTTAAAGAAAAGATTAGATAACAGAACATGTCTTTGCTGAGACCAATTCTGACTGCATACTCTCCTAGAAAACGGAAGGAAATGGCATGTAAGGAAAAATGTGCAGCCGGTTTTGGAATTCCTTCCAACCTTAACACAGGGCTCAGCAAAATTCTCTAAAGGGTCAGAAGGTAAAAAATTGGGCTTTGAGGGCCACGTGGTGTCCATGACAACTACACGCCTCTGCTCTCACGGCACAGAAAACACAGACAACACATAAAGGAATGAGCGCAGCTGTGTGCCAATAAAACTTTATTTACAAAGGCAGGTGGTGCACAGGATTTGGCCCACCAGTTGTAATATGCTACCTCCTGCCCTACAGTGTTCGATGTTGTGACGAATGAGCAAGTAATAAAACTCCATAAATAACATAGCAGTTGTATCTAATAGCGAGAAGAGTTTCTGTCCTATACTTAAAAAAATAAAATAAAATAAAGCCCTGGCTGGTGTAGCTCAGTGGATTGAGTGTGGGCTTACAAACCAAAGGATTGCCAGTTCGATTCCCAGTCAGGGCACAAGCCTGGGTTGCGGACCAGGTCCCCACTAGGGGGTGCACAAGAGGCACCCACACATTGATGTTTCTCTCCCTCTCTTTCTCTTTCCCTCTCTCTAAATATAAATAAATGAAATATAAAAAAAAAAGCATCAAGGTATAAAGGTGCATCCAGTGTGTGACTGAATCATCTTTGTTCATTCGTTGAAACTTCTTATCAGGGAAAAATACCGCGTCTCTGACATGCTCTCCTTCGCTCTTCCTGCTTTGGGACCACACTTCTCAACGTGTTCTTCGGTGCACAAGCCGTTCGCTGGAGAACGGATTACCCTGTGACCCTCCGTTCCAGCCCTTGCCGGCTGCTTCCCATGTTGTAACCATGTCTGCCACTCCGTAAATCTCTTCAACGATTTCCCCCAAATGAAGCGCGCTCTAGCTTTTCCGATCGACCCATTTCCCTCCTATGAGCCCCAGATTCGATCCGCCACACACGGCTGACGGAATCTGTTTTTAAAGGGACACTCTGTGATTGGGCAGCTTTCTTCAAGGATAATTGCCGAGCAAATCATCAATGATATTATTTTCCTTGCAAGGAATACATGAGAGGGAGGTGGGTGTCCCTTCCCTCCCTCACTCTCTCTCCCTCTCCCTTCCTTCCTTCCTCCCTTCCTTCATTCCTTCTTTCTTCCCTTCATTTTTTCAAAGTCTCACATTTGTCACCCATTCTCTATTTGCAGAGTGCATACCTAAACAGACTTTCAACTCGGCGACCCCAAAGTGAGACTGTCACCAGCGCCACCACTGAGCTGGTGGCCATACCCCTGCCGGTCGGTCTCCTCACCAGGTCGGCACGCCCACCGGTCACCTGTGGGCCTGCTCCGCTAGCCCAGTAGCAGCGCCGGGCGGTGTCTGCCCTGCTGAGCGCCGCCTGCATTCCGCTGAGCTCTTCAAACATGAACCCCGCTCCCCGTGTCTACACCCCCACCCCCAAGCCTCACGCGCACAGAACACCACCTCCCTGGTCTTGTTCCTGAGACAAAGGCTCTGAGTCGTGGGTCTGCTCCAGCCCCCTTCAGAGATGAGACTCTGGCTGGCCCTTTCCCCTTCCCGTCCAGCCTCGTTCCTTCCCCCCCGGGCCCCCAAGAACCCAAACCCAGGCTCTGCCCCTGGGACATCTGCGCTATAGGAGGCACTGTGTCGGTCAGCAGGAGATTTCTGCCTCCTACTGCCACAGCCCCCACTGACCCCTGGGATGCCACCCTCGCACACGCATCCTGAGCCCGGGTACCACGTACCGGGAGTAAGAGAACCAAACCATAGGCATTGAACGAGTGTGTCCGCCATCACTGACATTCTCTCTGATTTCCCAGATGGGGGCTCTTACGAGGTCTCATAGGAGTTACCTGGCACTTCAAGTCACCGAGAGTTCCTTAGCCACACGGTGCCGCTGCCTGGCTCTCCCATGGCAGGGAGGGTAGAGTGTCCTCAGATTCATATGATCACCTCTGCTCTCGGATCAATACCGTCGGAAGGGCCCGAAAAATACAATATTTATCTATTTACGCAGCATCGATCAGACCCCGGTAAATGGATTCAGAATGATGATGCAGAATAATGCATGAAATAAAATGTCAGTGTCTGCACCAGGCACGGGACAGAAACGGGCTTGGGGGTGGGGGGCTCGTGGTCGGCACGGCCTACCCAGCCAGGCGCCTCCTGCCCGGGGGAGCGGGGTGCGTTCTCACGGGGTCTCTTCTGCTGCAATGCACAGAGCGTGATTGCTGACAGGTCCCAGCTAGGCGGCAGCCAGAACGGGTAACCTCAAGCACAGGAAGGATTTGCATGTAGAATTAGCTCGCACGGAGGCCCGCTAATTGTGAGCAGGGATATCTAAATGCTTTCCTTGTAGTAGACTCTGTCTCACCTCCCTGCGTGCTGCGGCTCCGCTTGTTCATGGCACTTGAGAGTTACAGAGATGATCTCCGCGTTTTATTAGTGATTAGCCAGGGCGTGCGATGCACATTTTATTTGCTGTTCTGCAGCGCGGAGGACACCTGCTCACATACTGATTATCTGAGTGGGTGACTCTCAGAAAGTTCGGAAGCCGGATGAGGTGGAAGGAGACTTATTCTGGCAGAAAACAGAATTCACGGAGCCGGAATGGGAACAGCCCTTTAAAAACAGCTAGAAGCAACTATATTAAAATGTTATTGCGGCTTTGCGTGGTCAAAGTTTTCTCAGCCAGGACAAAGAATAACCAATCAGCAGCTGATACGTTGATGACTTTATCATTATAAAATAAATTATTTAGCTATAACTTTAACAATCGATAATCAACAAAACCCACACATAGAAACCGTAGTTGCTATTGTATTTTTCTGCATAAAGCTGATGAAAGTTTTACACCAATAATATATACTTAGGACGCCTGTAAATATATGTATATATACACATATATATAGCACACAGATTATATGAATATATTCTATAAAATGTTTTCTGTTAATAATATATGTATATATTTCTGTGCGTGTGCAAATTTCAAAAGGGAAAAGCCAAAGCAATCCCTGGAAAAAGAATAGAAGCAGGAAGTTCTCAGAAAAGGATATGGCTCACACTGATTTGAAAACATATTTGATGGCAGCAGTAATCCCAAGACTGTAAATTCGAACAGCAACAAGGCATTCCCTCAAAACAATAAGATGGGCCAGTCTGGAAAATTCTGCCCAACCCCATTGTCAGGAATTGGTTCCAACACGGCATTGCACAGAAGCAGAAAAGCGTGCCTTCCGAGGCGCCAGCCTCCCTCCTAATTACAAGACATGCCAAGGAAGCGCTCACGTCTGCGTTCAACACGGCCCCGAGGCCTGGAACTTCCCCAAAACAGCAGAAAATAGGAACAACGTTCATTTCCATCCGCCGAGAGACGAAGCCGGGCGTTGGCTCCCACGCAGTGACAGTCCCGTACGGCAGGTCCGATCAATCCACCGGAGACATAATGACACGCGAGAATCTCCAACACACATTGGGGAAAACGGGTACAGAAGGATGTGCCCGAGGTACCATTTCTGCAAAGTTCTAGAATCGTGCAGACCGGGTCTGCCCACTGTCTCCCAACGCCGCACCCACAGCCACACTTTATAGACACGTAGACAAAAAATCAATCAATCAATCAATCCATAAAGACCAAATTGATCGTCTAGATTTTTCTGGGAGAAGGCAGGATGGGATGAAGAAAGGAAAGGCCACAAAAAGCATGTTGATGGAGTCTGTCGCTTCCTGATGTGAAAGATGACAGATACCCCTAGGTAAATAGAAGGATGGATGGCCGCAGGGATGGACGGATGGATAATGGATGGATGGATGAATGGATCAGTAAATAGATAAACAGATAGATAGAAAGATAGATAGATGGACATTGATTTACCTCTGATGCTCTGAGAAGACCTATTCAACACTTTCCAGATACTCGCTAGGTATAATGTATGCCAGACACTAGGGCGTGAAAATAATTAAGCCATTCCTTTTTTCTCAAGACAAACGAAGCACACCTCGGCACCGCCCACGTCCTGGGTCACCACCGAATGAACACCACCGCCTGCCGCGTGAGCTTCGGCTCCGTTTCTGCCCAATTAAATGTGTTCTTCACAGCTAACAATGAACTTCAGGTCATGTTAGGCTGGATGAGAATCGAGAGTTGGCTGCCATATTGAAGTTAAAAATGAAATCCCAAAGAAACCAAAGCCACCCTTTGGTCCTGAATCCTTGTCAGGTGACACCTCTTCATTAGCGTAGATCTGAGCAAGGTAAGGGATTCCATTAGAATTCAACCTCCAGGAACTCACTTCTGCACGTGTGATTTGGCATGCAGAGACCCCCAGGGCACGCCTTCCCTGTATTCTGCTTTCCCGTTTGCTTCACAAGGTCATTCCAAGGAACTGAATGTTTCTATTCAAGGAAACAGAAATGTGAAGAACATGCACAGACAGAAATATGTAGGAGAGACTTTCAAAAAGAGGAAGCAATTAACTTCCTGCTCTGTAAGAAAGCGTTTGCAAATGAGGCTCAGGAATCTTAATAAGAAGGTCACTTAACTCGAAGGTATTAAGAGAAATCTAAGCCAATAATACTTGTACAAATCTCATCAACAGCCCTAGAATTATTAATCTGACAGTAAGTACCCCAGAGTTATAATAATTTGATCGTTTTGAACTCCCACTTGCCTGATGCTAAATAGTTCCAAAAATGTCTCTCCCGCCAAAGCAGCATGACGCCGCCGATGATAAAGTTTATTCATAATCATAGTTAATTTTATTAAATAAATTGTGTTTCCATCCCGAGGTATTGGCCTATGGCCCTCTGTGTAAACATAATTTGAGTGCCGTGTTTTATTTAGATAACTGGCGTTTTGACCGACATACACAATGCTTTTTCTGTCACTCACCAAAGTTTCCCCAATTTACTCTCCGCTCCAAGGCTTATTGATTCTTAACGACATGACTTATGAATAATAAGAAGTACAACAGAGCAGAGGGAGACAGCGGCCTGCAGGTTATGGTTTGATTGACTACGTTCTACGGCAGAAAACAGAAAGAAATGCCGTTCTAAACTAGACAGAAAGAAAAAAAACCCAACAAGACAGAAGGAGGTGCCTGTCTCACCCCAGTGACCCCAATAACTCCTTTGTCGGCCCGTTTCATAATACGAGCGTTAGAATATTAGGAGTGAAACGCACACAAACTCAGTCCTGTTGGTCCTAGATGTTGTTTTGTGAATGAAAGGGACACCGTCCTGCATACGGCGAACCTACTAGAAGATTCTTTACAAAAAAAAAAATCCATGAATCCAAACCACCTTCCTGAAGGTCAAAGGATCCCCCTTCATAGCATCCGTCCTCCCTATCAAAGTTCTGAGGTCGTTGAGAGAAAAGGTGTGTGTAGGTGAACACGTCACCTTGCTCACATTGACACCGCAGATATCGGGGAGTGTGGTGTTTGCCTGGGGCCGTCTAGTGCTGACCCCCAAATCTGAGCCATGCGCCCAGCTGCAGCCAGCATGGGACCGAGGTACATGTCTCTTCTAAGACGCCCGAAGACCCCCACTTGGTGAAACCAGAGGAGAACGACAGCTTCCCATGGGCTGCGGATTCCCAGGAGAAAGGGAAGGAAATGAAAATGAGTAAGGTCATGCTCCTCACAGCCCAGAGAAGTCACCCGCTTCTCATCAGGGCCGCGGGGGACGTGGGGTGAGCGACAGAAGGAGGGAGAAGGAAAGAAGGAAGGGAAGGAGGCAGGGAGAAAGGGAGGAAAGGAGGGAGGAAGAAAATAACAAAAGAAGGAAGGCAGAAAAAAAAAGGAAATAGAACCACATAAAGGCTTGTCTGTCCACATCGCTAATGATGTCACGCCATGCAAACCAACTTCTCCCACGTCTTTGTAGGTTTTCCAAACCATGGCAAATAAATAAGAGAGAAGCTGGAAGAAACACAGAGAAAGAGCTCATTGTAAGGCAAAAATATTTGAAGAGTTAGTGAATGGAAAATAAAAACATGAGAAATGTGATTTATAGGGCTGATATCACTCATTGAAGAGGTAATGTTCTGAGCTATTGGAATAATCACCACTATTATTGGAACGTAGGGAGGAATTCAGTGGGCTATAAAGATACCTTTGTCTATAAAGAACAATGCTGTCACATTTTTACAAACCATTGAATTAAAAGTAACTTATGTTTATCTCTCTGAATTTCAATGCGATTGTAACGTCAGAGGCCCTATAAATTCTCATTTGCTGGAAATGTATAGCTCTTTCTACCATGGTACGACATCGCTGCTGCTTACCTTTGGTTTCACAGGAAACAGAAAAGGGTTCTTTCGGTAATGTCCATGAATATATTTAAATCCATGCAAACTTCTTCAGGGAAGGCAATGCTGGCCTGCATTTTTTTTCTTTTGTGTTCTAAATATCCTTCTTTCGTTCGGGGAACACTCACGTCTCTCCACTGAATGATCCAATAACAAAGAAGAAAGAAGGCATTGCAGGGGAAACAGCAAGAGCTGCATGGTGCTTTGTAACCTCATTGGTTGCGAAACTGGGGGACATTAATTAAGAACAAGATTAAAGTCTGGAGCCCCCATGCCGAGAATGTTGGCCAACAGAGCATCGCACCAACCCTGCCCCCACCCCCAGTGCAGAATGGGAAATGACAGATGAAATGTTGGCCTTCTTTTTTTTTTTTTCCAAGCAAAGCTGAGCTGGTGAACAAGAATCAGGTCTGAAAGAGCGCAAGTGCCTGAGGTAAGCCAGCCCTGGACGGAGGGCTTGCCCTCAGGTGTGCTCCGGTCTCTCTCTGCTGGCATCCTTTCCCTTCTTCAGGGTCCATGTGCAGAGGACGGGAGTCCCAGGTTAGTGCTGACCGAGGGCAGTGCCCTTGGAAACTCGTGCCTGAGACCAAGACTCTGCGTGTCACCGTCTCAGCGGTGTGTTGGTTACCAGAAAGTTCAACATCACGGTGGCCAAGTCCCAGCTTCTCTACAATGGCCTCCAACTTTGAAGGGCCAGGGGGTGCCACGTGGGAGCAAACACAGTCTCTGATCAAGTAAATCATTTCAAACGCAGACTCTAAATAATTCCTGCGAAGGATGTTCCCGTGACTGTGAATTCTCTCGCTCCCGCTCCAACCGCACCCCATCGTGAGATGCAAAAGAAATCATTAGAGAACCAATACACTGTGAAAAATAAGAAATTTGGAAAGGCAATTTGTAACGGCATCAAAACGCACCAAATACTGAGCAACAAAGCTAAGAGCAGAGGCGTTCCTAGAACATGACCACATCAAAAATGACAAAACACTGCAGAGAGAAATGTAAAAACACATCAGTGCATGAACGTGTACACCGTTTTCACGTTTTATGGGTTGGAAGATTCAGTGTGTCTAAGATTGCTACTGTCCCCAGATTGGCCTGTCCATTCGCTGAAACAGGAAGTCTCAGGTCGTGGGTTTGGGGAGCATCTTTGGCTCCTCTGGTTGGTGCTGAAGAAGGGGGAGGAATTTGGGAAATTGGCAGACATGGGCTGAGGCAAGCTGTGTGTCTGTCTGTGACCTGGGCATCATGCATTCCATGTTCTGTCTCTCGAGATACAGCGGCGGTTATGAAGGCGATGTGTCTGTGGCTCAAAAAAAGGACACAGGACAGACTGGGGAGTCCAGAGGGACCCCACAAGTGACTAAAGAGAGACGGGGGGAGGTTTCTCAGTGACAGCATCTGGAGCAGCTGGATGCTCCCATGGTGGGAGGGGGAACCTTTGATTAGAGTCCACCAAGCTTCCTGTGCCTAGTCCGAGAATGCAAACAGAGTGAACAACTTCCAAGCGTGGAGAGACAGAGTGGGAAGGGGATCAGCATACGGCACCCCGACATCCGCCATCTTCCAATAAGGATTAATCTGAGCTACAGGCAATTGACAATCGACTCAAGAGAAAGAGCTGTCTGCCCCCCAACCCCCGCTTCTCTGCCTACAAGCCGGGCATAGGTTTCCCCGTGACCAAGGTCACCCCCAGCCCACCAAGGAGAGCTGCGTCTCTCATGCAAAAGAGGGGACTGGACACCAAGGCCAGTCTCATGAGGCCTCCAACCATTTCCTGGTCGCTTCCTCCCAGTTCAACATCTATTGAAACCCAGTTTCCTTGATTAAAAGGGCATAGAAGCCCTCACAGCTAACTGTTTTGTTGGCTTTCACTGCTTTTACGTGCGTTTCCTTATCAACAAAAATAGTGTGCCTCTTGTCCCGTTCACCTATCTCCGGTTTCTTTTAATTCTCGCCCTCCCACACCGACCTAAGAGGGGCGAGGACAAATTTTCTTCCCTGGGCAAATGGAATCAGAGAAAAAAAAATTAACCTACACCCTGCATGAGAGAAGCTTCCAGCTTGCATTGTCTTTCCTGGGCATCTGTGAATGCAAAATTCAGGGTGAAATAAAAAGAAGAAAGACAAAGTCTAATTACCAGGTTCATGAGCCCAATCTAATTACTACGGGTGCAAGATGCAAATAGCGACGGCTCTCGGGAGCCGGCGGCGTGGATTTTTAAAGATAGTGCCGTAAGAGAGGATTACCTCCGCGAGGGAAGCCGGACTTTGAAGAGCTATCCACTGTTCTTGCAAATAATCGCCTCCAACGGAGTTCGCTGTTAATCTGAGCATCGGGGAATGAAAGCGTGTCCCGTTGTAACCGCTTAGCTTCGGGACTGAAAAGCTGGAGCGTATTTGAATAAAAGATGGGAGGTGATGTGATAATTACCACAGGAGTCGCCCGCTGGCTGCCTCCAGTTTCCTGTGGACCGCGCAGAGCAGAGCCATTGGGAAGGACGCTGCAGCCTAGCGATGCCCGGTGGGTGCGCCAAACCCCCACAGCGGAGCAAGCACCGGGGAAATACCACATTACAGAGATGGTAGCATTTGGGGTCAACAGGACTCTGAAGGTAAAAAAGGCAAAGAAAGGTAGAGATTGTTTCTTTATGCAGTGACGCACCTGGGCACGCTTCCCGGGCATCCTGTTCGTGCGCTGGAGGGACAGTTCCGTGTCCAACGCCCCAATCCCCACACGCGTGAAGAGACACCCGCTGCTCCAGCCACACGGATGTCACCATTTCTGTGAGCAGATTTCCACCGTTCTTGAAGACCACATCCAGGGGACAGGACCTCGTCCTCAGCCCCGTCGTGAATGCTTGGACGATATTTGTAGCTATGGACAAGAAAGCGGACAGATGAACCTCCCCAGCCTGCCGGAAATGCAACCACGATTTCCCACCAACGGCTCAGGGGTGGATTTAGGCCTCTCCATCGGCGGACACACTCGGCCGCAGCAAGAGAGTGAGCTATCATCACTGGTGCTTGGTGAAGACGTGTAGTTCAAAGAGAACGGAAAGAACCTGTGCATTTTCTCAAGAAAATACACAAAGAAAAGGAGCCTCTTGCCCCTTCGTAACTCTCCTGTAACAAGGGGCTCTGTGGATACTGTTCCAAATGCCCTCACGCTTGCTGCCAAGACGAACTCAGTCGTGCTGAGAGCTGAGGCTGCCTTTGAAACCCCGGTTGGGTTTGGGCGAGAACACATCGTGATCGGTTCCGCCGACCTCACCGAATCTTATTTTCAGAGAAGCCAGCCCACTGTCTGGAAGTGGCCGCTCCCGCTGAGGCAGGTAGAAGGGCGTGGGGGCTGCGGACGGAGTGGGGTTCGCGTCCGCCTCCCGCTCCAAGCTTTTGAGAGAACGCCAACAAAGACACCGCCTCCCACCTGTCCCAGGTTAGTTATGACGGTGGGAGGTGGCCAGGATTCCGATTGAGCGACAGATTGCAGAATTAGCTGAGAATGCCGCAAGCGAGAGCAGTTAAAACACGTGGCTTCACTTAGGCGTTAAGGAGCGCCACCTGTATGCCATTCTCCGTCCCACGTATCCTTCTCCACCCTCAGATCCTGAGAACTTGAGACTTGAAACCAAAGACCTACAAGCATCCTTCACGTAGCTTTCCTCACCACTGACGTATAAAATGTTGTGTTTTTTTTAATCTTGTTCCAGATGTTCATTGATTCAACATCAGAGCCTCACAGGTCTCTGCTGGGAAGGGAGGCCAGGGATCCCACAGGGCCACCGGCTTCCTGAAAATTCACGAGAAGGATGACGGAAACCAGCTGCCGAGGGTTCGGCAGGCTCAGAGCTTGGCTTCTCGATGCCAGTGTTCATCTCTCCTCCGCTCTTCCCGTTGCTTTCTGGCTCTCACTGCAGGTCCATCCAGCTTCCCGGCTGGGTTCCCGGGCACGTGGTCCCCATGCTTGGTTTCTGCTGTGGTGTGGTCACTGACCTCCTCAATAACTTCGTCTTGTAGCGCGTGTCCCGTGAGTGCAACGCGACGGGACCTTGGAGCACGCCCGAGAGAAGAGCAAATACACACAGCGGGGGTGGTCGCTGTCTTGCCCAGCCCTGTTCACACCCAGCACAGGCAATGCACCAGGAGCACACCATCCTGGTGGACCCACATACGTGGCAGATCAGTGAGGGGCAAAACGAGAAGGACGTGAGCATGCCATATCTACAGGAGTAAGTTAACAACTTGGCGGAGCCAGCTTTGTGTTCCAACCGCAACTTGCTTCAAAGGCAAAAAAAAAAAAAAAGAAAAAAAAAAGAAGGAGGTACAAGGACATCCTAAGACACATAACAATGGAACCTCATCCTATCCTTCCTTGTGTTACTTCCTCTACTGGCTCATCCCTGAGGCATAGAAGCGAAGGCAAACACAGGGCAACCCCAAATTCCTTCGCCACGCACCCCTTCCCATGCGCCCATCAGGACACCAGTGGCCAAGAGTGTCCGTAGCACGTGCCCATGCACAGAAGCAATGGGAAAAGTCTGACTTAGTTTCGTGTAGTTTCCAGTCTTCTGGTAGAAACCACACACAGAGGCCTGTGCCACCTGCGAAAGGTACGCCAGGTGACTTCAGTAGTTCCGAGTAGAAGTGAAATGCTCGTATCTTTGCATTGGAAACTGGCATGGGACAATGTATAAATACATGGTAAGACTCGCGTGGATCATTTAATTGACCTTGGCTTAGGAAAACATCAACAGGCAAACACAAAACAAGCCGAGGAAGGAAAAATCTTTGCATGTCACTCCTGTAACAACTTTCCTCCTGCTTTCCGAACAAGGGCCCCGCATTTTCACTTTGCCCTGGGTCCCGGAGATGCCGCCGCCCAGCTCGTCTGGACAGGTATTCTTTACACCTTCCATCCAAGCGTCGACAAGAATCTACACATTAGAAACAAAACGGTGCCCTTCTAGTTCCTGGCAGCTTTTATTATTTTGTCCCCTCGGATACTCAAATACACCTTTCATGCCGGCATGGTGCAGTGACATTTACCTTTGGGAATGAATCGCTTTAACAAACGGGATTTCGAAGATGGGCTGACTGTCTTGCTTTGAGTACATCCGTCCGTCTCGTAGGCAACGGCGTCTTTGCTAGAACGATACTCGTTTCTAGCCTGCTCCTCTGCGATATCCAGCACGGACACCTGCTGTGAGCCAGCAGCTCTCCAATGTGGCTGCACGTTCCAATGACCTGGGCCGTGTCTTTGAAACACCCCAGTCTCCCTGCTCCGCCCCGGATGGGACACTTTGCTCCCAGCTCTATGGAAGTCCAAATGACAACCAAGGTCAAGATCAACTGTCTAAATCCGGGACACTGCCTCGCCTGTTTGCCTGAGCACAGAAATACCGTGAGGGTCTGGCTGGCATTCCAGACTCCTCATCCAGCCCCCTGCACCCCAAAGGATGGAAATTCAGAGCAGTTCCCGGCCGCCCCGTTGACTCTATGATCAGACAACTGCTCGGAGATGAACGGAAACAAAAGCACACAGAGAGAAAATGGATCAGCAACGAAGCAGCCAGTGGCAAAAGTCTCTGAGAATCATCCAAACCCTCCTCATTCATTCTCTGTATCTGTGCCACAAATTACCACATGCTTCGTGGCTCCGACCAACACACACTTTTAATCTCATGTTCCTGTGGGTGAGGACTCTGGGCAGGGCAGAGCTGGGGCCCGGGCTGCAGAGCTCATCGTAAGCCTGTGACCAAGGCATTGGCCGCGTGGTGGTGTCATCTGCGGCTGCACAGGGAAAGGATGCACTTCCGAGCTCACGCGGTGGGCGGCAGGCTTCAGTTCCCCATGAACTGTTGGTCTGAGGGAAATTGTTTCCTGCTCCCTATTGACTGAAGACAGTGCTCTGTTCCCTGTGAGCTGTGTCCCTGAGACATGGCCACTTCCTTCTTCATCGCCGGCAGAGGAGAGAGGCTCTGGGCCGTACAGAAGTTACAGTGTCCCGTACCATCAAGACAGGAGTGACATGACATCTCCTCTGCTGCGTTCTATGGGCGGCAGGCACGTTTCGGGCCCTGCCCTCGCTCACAAGACAGGAATTACGTGTGGGGGCCGGCCCCGTGGTGGGGACGTTTGGGAGGCAGCTTGCAATGAGCAGCAGAGCCGCGCGCCTACGAGGCTGTTCTCAGAATCTAGTGCCAGAACGGAGGGATTCCCATGCCACTAACACACAACGTGGACGCTTCCTGAGGTTCATGAACCCTCAGTTCACAGATCTGTGCACTGGGGTTTACATGCTATGCACTTTTTAGTGAGCCCCACCCCCGAAGCATGGCAATGCACCCCTATAGCAGCGATGGAAGGAGGGACCTGAAGCGTTGAAGAGAATGGCCAGCAATCGCTATGGACGCTGAGACGGGGAGATGCCCTGCAGGCAGAAAGTGCCATGGATGAGACATCCATGCAAAGAACCATAAATAAAATACATCGCTATTGGAAAGTCCATAAACAGAGCCACTTACCAAATACCGATGGGCGAGCGCGTGAGTTGGCTGAGAACAGCAGGAGGGTGGCTGGCCCTTGTCTGCTGTTGCCAGAGAGGGGACTTCGTATCCACTGTGGCCATTCCCCCGACGTGGCTTAGGACCCCTCCCACCCCAGGTCTGTCAGAGGTCAAGGCGAATGGGCACAAACGCATCACGGGTGTGGGAAGATGTTTATGACCGCCAGCGTGAGGGGCCAGAGTGGGCTTCCGCACTGGTACGCAAAGTCTCCGGAGAGCCAGGGAGGGAGGGAAGTGAGCGTACACAGCGGCAGGGCGTGACGGTGCGGTCAGAGTGCTTGAACACAGCCTGGCCTTGCCCATTCCACCCCACGCACCCTGGGGCCAAGGAGGGTCCGCCCGCACAGCCTCCTGACCGCCCCTGGCTGTGGGACAGACAGTGCTGGCCTCGGAAGCTGTCATCAGCCCAACGCCCAACGTGACATCACTCTTTCTGCGGCGCACCTTTGTTGTGCCTGAGATGTAACCACACCGCAGGGATTTATCCATTTGCCCAGGACCCTACGCCCGGCCAGGAACGGCCCGAAGCCAGGCCGCCCCTCAGGACCTATGCCGTACATTCGAGAGAAGCAAAGGCACTTTCCCTGCGTGCGACCTCAGGAAACACCCAGTCAAGGGTGAGAGATCGTGCACTGAGGAGGGACTGCGAGGCAGAGATGAAGAACCGAGCCCAGTGCAAGAGACACACCACTGGCCCCTGTGTCTCTGGTGATACCTGCGGAACAAACCCCAACACTCTAGGCAAGGAACTCTTTTTTTTTTAATGGCATTTTTTATACCTCTAACTAAACACAAGTGTTTGTGCAGAGGTGCCTTTAAAAATGGCATTTCATGCCAGGGTTATGCATTCCATATCTCCAAAGGAAATGTGATAATAAAGGCTCTTTATTAATACAGTTTTGCTAATTCATCATCTGTGATCAGCACCGTCCCCTCCCCCACCCCCACCCCCAGAGCACTGGCTTTCCTACCAGACAGTGGAG
>PVJI01025870.1:0-19927 GCA_004026765.1 Micronycteris hirsuta
TCTTTTTCACCCAGCTTCCCAGGGGCCCCTCCCCTCTGACAGCTGGCAGTCTGTTCTCCCTCTCTATGAGTCTGTTTCTATGTTTGTTAGTTTATTCTGTTCATTAGATTCCACATAAAAGTGAGATCATATGGTACTTGTCTTTCTCTGACTGGCATATATCACTTAGCATAATACTCTCCGGGTCCATTCGTGCCGATGCAAAAGGTAAGGCTTCTTCTTTTTTAGGGCTGAGTAGTACTCCATTGTGTAAGTGCACCACAGCTTTTTTATCCACTCATCTCCTGACAGGCACCTGGGCTGCTTCCAAATCTTGGCCATTGTAAGTAACACGGCAATGAACATAGGGGTGCATATATGCTTTTGAATCGGTGTTTAAAATTTCCTTGGATCTATTCCCAGAAGTGGAATCTCTGGGTCACGGGCAGTTCCACTTTCAATTTTTTGAGGAAACTCCATACTGTTTCCCACAGTGGCTGCCCCAGTATGCATTCCCACCAACAGTGCACGAGGGTCCCCTTTCTCCACGTCCTCACCAGCGCTTGTTGTTTGTGGATTTGTTGATGGTGGCCATTCTGACAGGTGTGAGGTGGTATCTCACTGTGGTTTTAATTTGCATCTCTCTGATGATTAGTGATGCTGACTATCTTTCCATGTGTCTACTGGCCATCTGCATGTCCTCCTTGGAGAAGTGTCTACTCAGGTCCTCTGCCCGTTTTCTAATTGGATTGGTTTTTGTTGTTTGGGGTTAAGTTGTATGAGTTCATTATGTATTTTGGATATTAACCCTTATCAAATGTATCATTGGTGAACACCTTCTATTCAGTGGGTTGTTTTATTATTTTGTCAATTGTTTCCTTTGCTATGGAAAAACTTCTTAGTTTGATGTAGTTCTATGTGTTTATTTTTTCCTTTTGTTCCCCTTGCCCAAGAAGTTATGTAAAAAAAAATTATTACTGAGATTGATGTAAAGAGATTACTGCCTATGTTTTCTTCCAGGAGTTTTATGGTTTCAGGTCTTACATTTAAGTAGTTCATTTTAAGTTTATTCTTGTATGTGGTATTTAAAAAGTGGCCGTTTCCTTTTTTGTATGTATCTGTCCAGTTTTCCCAGCACCATTTATTGAAGAGACTGTTTTTACCACATTGGATGTTCTTGCCTCCTTTGTCATAGAGTAATTGATCATATTGGCATCAGTTTATTCTGGGCTCTCAATTCTGTTCCATTGATCTATGTGCGAGGTGGGGACCCCAAAAAACCAGAACTATCTTTTGGAGGACAGGCCCCTTGTAGCCCAGGCTTCCGCCGCTAGGTGAAAGTTGTGGTACCCATCTGTGTCAGGGCGCCAGCTGGCGTTGTGGTGAGAGGCTGCGTTCGACTTCGGTGAATTTTTGGTAAGACTCTTTCAGTGTGTTTGCCCATTGCATGATGGGAGATTTACGAGCTCCTGCCCCCAACATGCTGAGTGTTCAGCAGTTTTTTACCAAAAACAGCATGACCCCCCAACCCCACCCTCCCTATTCACCCAATTTCGGAAGAAAAAAGTCCTTAAAGGGAGGCGGCTTGCCGATGTGGAAGGAGTGAAACAGAAAACGGCAGAAGCACCAAAGAGCAACCACACTGACAAGTTCAAAAACTGTTTTGAGCTGTGGGAAAAAACACCTCAATAGGTGCATTGTATCAAAGGGAGAGCACTTTGAGGGTGACTGAAGTTTAAACATGTAAAGAATAAATACACATTTTTTTAAATAAATAAATTGCGGGGGGGTGTGTCCCCCATTATATGTTTTTATGCCAGTACCACTCTATTCTAATTACTATGGACTTGTAGCTCGTTACCAGGTGGCAGGATACCTCCAACTTTGTCCTGTTCTTTCTCAAGATTGCTGTGGCTATTTGGGGTCTTGTGGTTCCACATAAATTTCTAATTCTGTGAAAAGTGTCACTGGTCTTGTGGCAGGGATTGCATTGAACCTGCAGATTGCTTTGGGTAGTACAGCCACTTTAACGGGCGTTGATTCTTCCTATCCATTCATTGAACACATTTTAAATTGAATGAATTAAATTAAGCGCCAGGCACTGCTCTGGCCCCGGAGGATACCGCAGGAAACAGAATAGCCCCAGTCCCCTTCTCCCTCCCCCTTCGGAGGGTACCCGCAGCGGGTGTGGACAGCTGGCCAGGGTCCATCTCAGCAGAAGTCAGTAAATTGCGCGATCCGTGACCCCGCCCCCAGTCCCCCCCCCCGCCCCCGCCCCCGCCCCCGCCCCCGCCCCCGAGGAGGCGGGCGCTTGGCGCGCGCGCCGGCGCTGGGGAATTGCCGTGCATTTCCGCGAAGGCGGCCGGAGGACCGACCCCGCACGCTCGGCCCAGCGGAGCCTCCAGGCCCCCACGCGCCGCCCTGCTCGTTTCTGCCGGCGCCCACGGGAGGGGCCGCCCCCGCGCGGGTCCACCGGCGCGCAGAACCGGGTGCGGAAGGGCGCCCCGCTGCAGGGGCGGGGCCGTGGCTAAGCGTCCCGGACCCGAGCGCGACCAACTGCCAAGGTCAGTCGTAGACCGCGGGATGGCGGGGAGGGGGCAAGGATGGCCCGCGAGGTGACCGACCAGCAGACGCGCGTCCCTGCAGCCGCTTCCCGGAATCCCTCCTCCAGACGGCCTTCCGCTCCCGCAGCCGCGCCCCCGCCCCCTCCCCGGCCCTGCGGGTTTAAGGGCGTCTGTCCAACTCTCCAGCGCCGCGCTCTGCTCCTACCCGCCTCGGACCTGGACCCTCCCCCAGCAGGGATGCCCGAGACCCCGGGCATTGGCCGCTGCGGGGTGTGAGCCGTGCGACTGAGGGGCGCAGAGGGGCGGGAGCCGAGCGCCCCACGTCCCGCCAGATCCGTCGCTTGGAAGCTGGAGGGGGCGAGGCAGAGGAGTGGACGCCCTCCAGGGTCGGGAGGGGGTGAGGGCCTGCGTGCGAATCCGCGCCTGCGTTTCAGCCCCGAGCAAATAAACCACTTAAACCCAGTTAGGAGTCCGGCAAACAGTCGACTCTCTGGAAAACGCTAGATATCCCGCCTCCTTTGATTTCCTTGCCTTTCTTTTTTTTTTTTTTTTTGGCAGGAGATCTTAGTGACCAGTAGGACATGCCCTAGGGTCAGCTCTGAGCAGGGGAGGTGGGGGGGCAGAGGCAGGTGTGGAGAGTCCTCTGTGCAGTGCAGAGGACTGTGTGCAGAGCTCCGCAGGCCACGCCTGACCCACACCTGGGCGACGTTTGTCAGTGCCCTCCCCAGCACTTCGGGCAGAACCGGGCAGGTGCGATCGATGCCTTGCCAAAATCTAAAGAAAACACCCAGGAGACCTCCCTAGTATGTGCTGTGCTTGGGAAGATTTGACCTGTTTGTCCCAGGAAGTGACTTGAACTTTTAAGTTCTGTACTTCACAAGTTATTTCTCGATTTTAGAGCATCAAAAATCTGCACAGCTCTTTTATTCTTATCTGTATTTCCTCTAAAGTTTCTGATGTATTTATGTGAAGGTTAAAGAAAATCTGCCTGAAATTTGGTTCCTGTGATTTGACAAATAGTATTATAATTGGCCTTACGAAAAGTTAGAACCATGGCCCAGAGATGCTGTCTTGAAAGTGAAACTTATTAAAATAAATCTTCCACACCCCCTGCGTGCACCCACAGAGCCGTAGTGGATGCATTTTCCTGTTACATTTATGCATTTATAAACCTTCTAGCTATTGAAGAGCCCATGGCGTGTATGTGCTCTGACTCCGTCATTGTCTTTTCCCGAATCTTAAATGCTCTTGAGCGGTAAGATGATGCACTTTGATTTTATGTGACTGAGTAAGAAAAACCGCTGCGGGGCGCACTCCGTGGTGCCCCTGGAGGGAGCACGGTGGACTCCCAGATGTTCAGATATCAGAAGGAAATGGGCCTTTGACGAGGTGGGAAATCCAGTCTGAGCAGAACTCCACCGCCCTTGCTCCTGAGGGTGTGCGTTGGTGCAAAAGATGAAACCGGTTGTTTCATTCCATTCAGAAGAACTGGGGACACGCGTGTGGCTGGGAGAGCGGGAGGCCGGAGCGGGGGTGTGCAGAACTGGAGAAAGGAGAAAACCCGAAGAGAAAGTCGGGCGTGGGGAGCGGGTCTGAGCCGCTGGGGCGTCTCCGCGGGGGCCTGCGTGCAACCCCTCTCCCCGCTGGCCGGGCTCTATAGGCCGGACCTGGGAGAGGCATTCTTGAGCATTGTCGTTGCTGTTGTCTTAATTCTGAGGGTTTTTAAAATATATAAAATTGGCGTGCGCCTGATCACCAGACGCTATGCTGGCGAGTCAACAAAAATCTTGAAAATTGCTCCCTAATGAGTAGGAGAAAAAGGAAATGAATTTTAGCACCTTTAGCTATTTCCTCTTCTGACAGAGGTCAGAGGTCAGGGAGGGGATGCAAGTCTGCGGGGCTGACTGAGCTGGAAAAGCTAGCAGCAGGATCAGGAGGACCACCCCCAGGCCTGGGTGGCCCCGTCTTCAGGGCCCAGGTGTTCAGGCCAGTGTGCGCCCCCTTGCTCCCCCTTCTCAGCACCAGTCCTTCGAACAAGCTGGCATCAGGCACACCTGTACGGAGAGGTCACGATTTCCCTCCTCCGTGTCACAGAGACAGGCGGCAGAGCCGTCCAGGTAGGAGCAGGTGAACCGGCAGGCGTGGGGAGGAAAAGAAAAGGAAAGACAGATGTGCTTGCAAGGAGTCGTCCTACGGGGAAGGTGTGGCTCTCGGAAGGGCAGGAGAGGTCTCCCAATGGTCTTAGGGCCTACTCCGACCCGATGAAAATGAGAATTACGTCAGTCAGTCAAGGAGAAGGAAACTTGAAAACGAGAGAAAACAGGCTTGGGGGCACCGAAGGCCATGGGACCCTGGTCACAGGAGGAAAGAGAGGAAGGCGCAGGATGGATATTGCTGAGAATAAATATGTTTTCGGAGAGGACAGGCTGGATCGAAGCCCCGTGAATGCAGATGGGAAGGGGCCAAGATTGGGCCAATGAGACTCAGCTCAGGGAGACAGAGACGGCGCCATCAGGCATCAGGATGACGGGGATCCCCAGTGTAGAGAAACCAGCAGATGGGGCGGAAAATGCCAGGAAAAGCAGGATGAAAGAAATGTTATGGAAATGAAGCAGAAATGGTCCGGAGGCCAAAAGAAAATGCCATTTCCCAGGAAAAAGTATCACTAAAGACGCTAAAATATAAAGCTCTTTCTTTTGTCTTCCACGGTCTCTGTGTCTCGACTTGTCATTTTTAAATTTGCCATTTAATGTCATTCCAAGTTAAAAAATAAAATTCTGGATGATTGGCCTGATTTTTACCAATCCGCCTTCCATGGGGCAAAGCCAGATCTGCCCGCCGACTTGAGAGCCTGCGGCCCGTGTGGGGAGTCGAGGGGCGCCCTGGATGGCAGTCACGGCACCACCAGCCGGAAGAGGCAAACAGAAGCCAGACACAGGAAGACAGGGTCCCCGGGCACACAGCCAGCCCAGGGACACAGGCCCAGCGCAGCCCCCACAGGTCCCACGGCGACTCTGAGTACCTGTGCACTTGGGCCTAGAGGGTGCCGGATCCCCTCCTGTGTGCCATCCCACACCCCAGGCTGGATCTGCCCACCCCTCCCCGAGACCTGCATCCCAGCCAACAGCAGACTGACGGCGCCAGGGTCTTTAACTCTGCCGCCGGCTGGCCGTGCTGGGATCAGCACTGACCCGGATCTCACCCCCAGCAGACTAGCCACCCCTGGGGGAGGCAGGGGCGGGCAGCTTCCACCCTCCTGGGAAGGGGTCCAGGCAACGTGGGACTCTCCAACAGCGAGACCCAGCAGCCATCCACAGCCGTCAGTCTTCAGGTGTGAGACCCTCACCCTGCGGGGGAAGGGGAAGGGGACGGGGAGGAGCAAGACCAAGTGACCCAGGGTTCACAGTTCCACTGTCCCATCAGACTTAGCTAACAAAAGACCAGTTCAGAGAGATCACTGTTCAGAATTTCACATTGGCCACAGGGGAGCAGCAAACCAAGCGTGGGGCCCTCTGTGTACAGGGCCTGGGACCGAAGCTGGCCCTGGCTGCAGAGATGGCCGAGGGCTGGACTTTAGAAAGGCCGATGTCTCTGTAGTCAGGGAGAGATTTAAGGAGCTCCCTGAACAATTTCAGGCAGGGGGCCAAGAGGAGAAATTTGATTTTTCAAGCAAACAAGAATTAGCTACCAGACAGCTGCGTGAAACTGGAGTGAGAGTGTGAGTCACCAGGAACAAAGCAGGCGAGGAGAGAGGAGAGGACTTCTAATCGTGCAGTTGTGTGTGTGTGTGTGTGTGTGTGTGTTTCCTGGCTGTTGAAGTTCTGCAGATGCAGAGTGAAGGTGGAGAGGGGCCGCCAGAGCAGGCACAGGCCCCAGGGCAGACGCTCAGGTAGAAGGGATTCGCCCCCCAGTGTGGCATTCCACAGCCATGCACACTCTCTGCTGAGGAGGGACACGGTGATGACATCACAGGTGACAAAGACATCTCCAGATGCACTAGGTGGGTACAGAGTTACGGGGTCAGCTCTGGGCAGAGGGCCCTGGGTAGCTCAGGGGTGTGTGGCGCCTGCAGCCCACAGCAGTTCTGGCCTGGGACCTCCCGAATTCCTCTAGAATGTCCCGAGGGGCATTCCGTCACTGTTCCCGAGATAGGCCAGAGGTCTTGTCCGTTTGTCTGTGGCTTGAAGTCGCGCGCTCTTTGGAGGCCATTGTTTCATTTTGATCTGGGGCTGGCGGCCGCCCCAGCGTTGGGGACAGCAGGACCGCGGCATCCCAGAGCCACGGTGTTCGGTGGAGACAGAAGCTGTGAGGGAGAGAATAATTCCTTTCTCACCTTGGAGTGAGGAAGACTTTTGGACTGAAAATGCAGATTCTAAGAAAGAAAGTTCCTATAGACATGAAAACATAAAACTCAGAAGCCTCTGTGCAGTGAAAAACAAACGCCAGTGTAAGCAAATCGAGGGGCAAGTGGCAAGGAAGGGGGACCGAAGAGTGACTCATCCCAAAGGGCCAGACCCCCCCCCCCGGCCCCCAACTGCAAACCAGGAAGAAAACAAAAGAGCGGCTCTGTGGAAAATGGGCAAAGACACAGACAGCGAGAACGGCTCTCACAGATGTGAAGACCAGCTCGATCCACGCAGAGTAAGAGAACGATTTTTCATTCATGACTTTTACTCTTAGAGGCCCCAGAGCTTGCTGACCACCCCGGGGAAGAGGCCATGGGGAGGCAGAGCTCTCACGCCTTGCGGATAGCTACCAAGCCGGGGCTGTGGCCTCCTCCATCAAAATCACGGATGCACAGCTCCTCGGCGCCCGGTCTCTTCCGTCTGCCCCCCGCCGTCCCTGCCCCCACTGTCCCCACCCTTTACTTTGCCCTGGCATCCCGTCTCCTGTGGGTACAGCCACACAGCCCTCTTGTTCTCTCGCTCCTGCTTGGGTTCAACCCACACGGAGCCCCAACAGAAGGCAGGGAAGGCAGTGCTGGGTCAGTTACTGACCCCTCAGCTGCGTCTTAGATCACAGCTCCTCACACAGGATTCTCTTCTCCCCGAGTCCTGCGTGGGCACCTGCCCTCGGCCCCGCCAGCCCAGGTGGTAACAGCCCCCGCTGTGGGCGGCATCATGCACCACGCTCTTACAGTTTGCCTACGTCCTGTTCACACATCGGGGTCAAGACTGTTCTCTGCTGCTGGGACTCTCACTGATCGGCCCTTTTGCCCACAGTCCTAGTTCCGGCAAGTTTCCCTTCGCGGAGACGGGCCCCTGTGCAGAAGGACGCACGTCTGAGATGATTCAGCGCAGAAAAGGCGAGCAGCAGCGGGAGTAGCTGATGCTGTAAACGATGCCCGCCCGTCCGTCGGACAGATGATGCGACCGTCTAAAACAACTACGGCAGCGCCTCTTGGTGCTGATACAGAAAGGCCTCCCAGTCTTTCTCGGGAAAAGGCCAGGTAGGACAGGGAGCGTGTATATGCCAACCCTCATCCAAAAAACGGGAGAAGGAACATCGGTTTGCTTTTGCTTATGCATAAAGGTATTCTGAAGGGCTCACCAAATAATAATAATAGTAGTAGTAGTAGTAATAATAATAATAAGACCCAAATTCTTCAGCAGAAGAGCTGAGGAGAAGATTAAGAGTGTTGGTGGGGCTTGTGTGCTGGTAGCTTGAAGCCACACAGAGGGGGATTCATTAAATGCTCACAAGTGCAAAAAAAAAAAAAAATAATAATAATAATTATAATGACAGTACTTTTCTAAAGGGAGCGAGTCTCTCCACCTCCTACTTTCTGTATGTTGAAAGCTTTGGAAGCGGATGGCTGTGTCACTGTGTGAGCGTTACATTTAAATCCCTCCCTCCGGGGCAGGGTGCTCGCGGGCAGGGGGCCAGCGGTCTGGCTCCCGGGGCCCGGACTCTCCTGCCTGTCTCCATCACCTCGTCTGAGCCCATTGGCATTCGACACTTCAGCGTCCTGACGGCCGGTGCTGGTTTCCTTTCAGATGTGAAGGTACGGAAGGACTCCCGAGATAACAAAGATGCTCTGGGGCCACAACGCCTGTGCGATTAGACCACTTTCCTTGTGTCTCCTCGGTAAGTGTTCCTTTCCATCACTGCCCTTGGGGGAGCCAGCCTGCGACGTCATCGTCACAAGAGCCCCACGCAGCCCGCACCAGGCCACAGGCCAGGTGGGACGCCGACGGGAAGTCTTCGTGATGGTGTGGAGTCCGTATAGGTTTCTGACCGACCGTTAATTTTAGGGGGAAAAAAACAAATAAGAATGACTCAAGGTTCAGTAACGATGGGGAATGCCTTCCTGTGTGATTTGGAGACTCGATTCGCTTCACGCCCTCACTCCGATCCAGGACGGAATCGATCACCTGCCCCTATTTGGAAGGAGGCCCGGCCCCTTCTCCCTGACCTGCGTGGCCAGAGTCAGGACTCCTTCCTGAACTCTGGTTTAGCACCTCACTTATCACTGATTTTTGCCTGTGGTCGTTTTGTCCCTTTTCGCTACCTTTCTACCGATTCTCGTCTAGCCTCACTGTGTCACCTGTTCCGTGGTCACGAGCGGGACAGGTCCCGGGCAGGACCGTCCACGCAGCACAGCGCGGGGCGTCCACCACGTCCAGGGCCGCCACCCCCTCACAGGGCCACTCTCCGTACCCAACACCCTTCTCCCCCACACGCTTGCCGACTCTCTCTACCTTTAAAGTCTGTTAATCAGCAACATTACTCATATCTGGAGAATCTTTCCAGACAGACTAGTTCTCAGAACCCCTCCTCAACCAGCCAGCCCTTGTCCTCAGCGCCAGCCCCCACGCGGGCCTCGTCGGGGTTCGCTCAGGACGCGCACCCCGGACCAGCTGCTGCCGATGCCGTGTCCACTTGCTAAGAGCATCGACTTGGGCATTTTTTGTTTTGTTTTGTTTTCTAGCACAGGAAGTCTTAATTCAAAAGTAACGTGTGTAAAAGAATACCAGACTCAGAACAGCAATTATAAATTGAACCCAGAGGAAGTATTTCTCGTCTGATATGTTTTTCATCTTTCTAGGGTCTATTGGCCTCACGTTCGGGATTTCCCAGCCTTCGCCCGGTGAGAGATTTTTCCTGACTTGACTAAATTCTGTGTAAGGGTCGCGGTGTTGGGCGGCCATTCAGAAGTGCTGTGTGGGAGTGGGGACGGGGAGACCCTACAGAGTGTGGGGAATTTGATATTTCCAATCCCAGGTCTGTTGCCCATTTTGTTTGAAATCTTTTTCTCAAATACTTTCTCTGGAAAAGGAGGCAGAATCAGCCAATTCTGGTTTTCACATTTGTCTGATGAAACTATTATAAGAAATGAACACTAGCCCTGGCTGGTGTAACTCAGTGGATTGAGCACGGGCTGGGAACCAGAGGGTCCCGGTTCGATTCCCAGTCAGGGCACATGCCTGGGTTGCAGGCCAGGTCCCCGTGAGGGCCATGTGAGAGGCAACCGTACATTGCTGTTTCTCTCCCTCTCTGTCTCCCTCCCCTCCCCTCTCTCTAAAAATAAATAAAAAAAATAAAATCAAAAAAAAAAAAAAAAGAAAAGAAATGAACACTAGAGATCATTTTAAACCCCCTTAAAATAATATTCCATTTAAACCCCTTAATAGAAGAATGAGGACGCACAGATTGTGCCAAACAAAAATGATCTGAAAATAATTTCCCTTTAATGTGCATTCTATCTGGTATCAGAGAAACAAAGATACTTTTCTTTCCTTCTTTCTTTCTTCCTTTCTTTCTTTCTTTTAGGTTTTATTTATTTATTTTTAGAGAGGGGAAGGGAGGGAGAAAGAGAGAGAAACATCAGTGTGTGGTTGCCTCTCACATGGCCCCCACTGGGGACCTGGCCTGGAATCCAGGCATGTGCCCTGACTGGGGATCGAACCAGCGACCCTTTGGGTTGAAGGCCGGCCTCAGTCCACGGAGCCACACCAGCCAGGGCAGGAAGATACTTTTTTAAAGTAAATTTCTTGCCTGCATGTGTAAGTCTGTGCCAAGAACTTCAGCTCGTGTCCAGTATGCGCCCAGTCCTGTGACGAGCACTGGGGGATGGCACCTCAGAGGCTCGTGGGCGGCTTCCACCCCCCGGCTTCCAGCTTCGGGTACCCCCACTTCTCCACGTCAGGGTCTGCAGCATGGACCGGTGGCATCTCCTTCAGCATCGTTGTGGGGTTACCTGCCCGACCAGGGCCCATTCAGGCACACATTATCCTCCCCTCCGCTCTGGGACAGGGAATGAGTTCAGTGGGGGACGCAGAGGAGGAAAGGCTGGCGGGGGGCAGAGCTGCAGAGAGAAGGCTGGGTGGGCTGCCCAGGAGCTGGGGGGTGAGCAGAGGGACGGGGGCGGCCCACGACGCCTGGGCGCTGTAAGCCGGTGAGCCCCGCAAGTCAGGGAAGAGCTGGGTGAGCCCCGGCTCTGCCCACACAGCGCTGACTTCCCGCTCCCTAAGCTCACCTGCCCTGTAAGGGGCCATGAGTTCATTGTCTCAGTTCACGTCCCGTGTCAGGACAGCTGTCTCTCCTGCCTGTGTTTCCCAGAACACTGGGCTCCAGGGGGCTCCTTTGCTGGGAGTGTGGGCCGTGACCCAGCGGGGGTGCTGGACAGTGGCCCAGAGCACCCCGCCGTTTCCGGATTCCTGTGTTTCTTTACTTTTTCCCCTGTTCCCTTTAGAATTCTCAGATGACACTTGTGATTTCAACATGGTGTTAAGAAATTTCCGACCAATTTTGTCATGGAAATTAAGAGACCCGTCCATCGCACCAACCCACTATACGTTATGGTACACAGACATGAGGTTAGTTTGACATTTCATTTTTCTCTTGCTAAATGTATTATGTTTCTCTTGCGGGGGAGGGGGAGGTCCCACAAGCGACAGAGATCCTTGCCCACATGTCTTTTATTCAGAGCTTTCAAACTCCAAAGACAAAACACAAATCCTTTTGTAATTAGGTTGAACACTTTAGCAGTTCCAGGCTATTTTGGACAAAGCATATTTATAACCAAAGTCGGCTTCTGCAGCTCACAGCCTCAGAAAATAAGTACTGTGAATGGTTTTCACAGTTACTTCTCTGATTCAGTAAGTCTCCATATTTAAAAGTGAGTCATTTCTGAGGACAGGAGTCAAAAGGTCAGGGTTACCTTTTTTTTTTTTTTTTTTTTTATTTTTTTTCAGAGAGGGGAGAAGGGGGGGAGAAAGAGCAATGTATGGTTGCCTCTCACATGGCCCTCACTGGGGACCTGGCCCGCAATCCAAGCATGTGTCCCAACTGGGAATCAAACCGGGACCCTCTGGTTCCCAGCCCACGCTCAATCCACTGAGCTACACCAGCTGGGCAGGGTTACCTTTTGTTTGGAGGTTACTTGGCTTGGAGCTGTTACTACTATCAACAGACCCAGAGGGCCTTCCAGTTTCTCCTTGGTGCCTGCTAAAGTCTTTTTTTTTTTTTAATCCCTGCCCGAGGACATTTTTTTCATTGCTTTCAGAGAGAGAGAGAGAGAGAGACATGAATTGATTGCCTCACATCCAGACCAGGGATCGAACCCACAACCTTTAGGTTACGGGACGATGCTCCAACTAGCTGAGTCACGCTGGCCAGAGTGGCACCTGCTGAAGTCCTAAGTTTCTCTCTGCACTTGGCAGTCCCACGGACCACCCACGTGCCTTTCTGAAGCTGAAGAGATTGGCTGTCTGTGTTGTCCTGTGTAGCACAGGTTGACCTAGGGCGGGCCATGGGGCCCTCAGCTGGAGAGAGACAGGGTTTTGGGGGCGGTGGGGGGGTCACTCGTGACTGTCCTGCAGGGGCAAAGGGATCCGGGGCCTGCACCATGAACGCCCAAAGCTTGCTCCCCCATTTGTCCCGCCCGTGTTTACCGAGCACCTGCGACACCCCGGGGACAGCCCCGAGCCAGGGGCCCCGCCCTGCCGGTGCAGACCTTCTGCACGTGGGCACGGACGCCGGTCAACACATCGAGGTGAATGGTGGCAGGCAGTGGCAAACGGTCTGAATAAAAATACACAGATCGGGGACGGGCAGGGCAGGGGAAGGTGTTGCGTTTTAAATGAGGCGCTCGGGCCCCACGACTTGGCACGGTGAGCCCCAGCCACGGAGGAAGGAGGAGGCGGGCCAGGCCCATGGTGGACGCCCATCCCGTAAGTGCCGACGTTTTCCCCTGACCGTTTCTTTTCCCGTCCCAGCGACAGAAGAGACAAGGAGATTGTGGAGCACTGCACCAACATCACAAGCCCGTCCTGCGACGTCACGCACCTGTGGGTGGACGTGTCCGAGGTGTACCAGCTGTGGCTCACCGGGTCCCGCGGGGGCGCCACGCTGGTCCGCTGTTTTGGCAGCATCTTCCCAGAGGTGGACAGTGAGTTGATCTCTGTTTGTCGTGTCCACGCGGCCATCGAGGCCATCACTAGTTCTCTGCCGTGCGGTAGGCAGGTCTGTGAAGGTGCTTTCGAGTCGGGGCCGGGTTCACGCCCTAGTTCTGCCTCCGTGGCCTGGTCCCTCTGCCCCGCCGGGCCTTGGCTTTCCGATGCAGGAAGCGGGACGGGCCCCTGGGCTTCTTGATGCTTGCCGGTGCCCGTGGAAGGCAGACATGCAGGCACTGGGGCCCGCTACTGGCCAGTTGGTTTTGCAGCCGGTCGGAACGCGGGGAGCTGGGTCACGTGGCCTGGCGTCTGAACGCTGCAGTGTTTTCCTCAACGCTGCAGCCCCTCCCCGAAATTGCGCCCCGGTAGCCGTCTGCCTTGGGGGTGCCGCCATGCGCGTGCCCCTGGGGGCGCGGACTCAGACAAGTCTGCAGCCCAGGAGCGGTGCACCCCTTTTCCTGCCGGCGGCTGGAGTCGGCTGCCCCGCTGGTGTCTGTGGCCCTCAGCTGGACTCCAACCCTTTCCCAGCGTCCCGATTGACGATCTGTGGCCAAGAGGAAGCGTCAGTTTTAGCTCCTGGTCCAGGCGTGGCACGCTGAGCCGAGCGGCATTGGCAGCCGGGCCTGTTTCTGTGTGTGTCCACCTAGAAAAGAGAGAAAAGCACAACTCACAGGACCTGGTGTTCAGGCAACTAAGGAGAGGCTATTAAAGTTATCACACGAGAGCGTTTTTCAAGACTCGGAGTGGCGAGTATTAAAAGTGTGCCAAGACCCAGTTTCGAGGAAATGTTGGGGTGTACTGGAGCCATCTTTCCAAAGGTGTGTGCTGAACACCTGCCGGGACCCTGAATTCCTCTTTAGCGGTTTGTCCTGAGGAGATCGTGGACAAAAGCAAAGATTTAGCTCTGAGAAGACTCCCTGATACACAGCTTTTCAGAAAAGTCAGAGTCGGACCGTGAATCAGTGAAATCGTGGTCCAGCCGCTGGGTGCAGGAGAGCCAGCTGTGCAGACGGTGCAGGTCGGGGCAGCCGGCTCCCGGTGAAGGGCCAGAGAAAAGCCACTTTAGACAGTGCGGGCCGCGTCTCCTGTCTGTGACGTGGCCTGCCTTTGTTCACAGCCCTTTCAAAACTGAAAACCGTTCTCGGCTTTCAGGCTGTACAGAAATTCCACCCACAGGCCGTCGTTTGCCAGTCCTTGATGTAGGTGAATGTGTGTTCATCTGTTTAGAAAATGAGTGAAAACGTCCACCACGTGAAGCAGGCGTGGGTAAAGAAGGGTGTCGTTGTGGCTCCGTTGGGGGGGAGGGGCGGGGGTGTGAACTGGTCGCACACCTGGTTCAGTTTATATCTGTCTGTGTATGTCACACACACACACACACACACACACACACACAGCAGAGACAGGGCGACTAACCACATTCAGGGACATTATCTGCATTTCCTGAGATTTCTCCAGTGCTTATGTTGACGGGAGAGGCCTGGGTCTTCTTGCTGACGCATGTAAAGAATTACGGATCGGCAAATCTATTAGCGTGCAGTGAGCTTATTAGTGACCTGTTCCCGTGGAAGAGAACGGGACTTGGTGGAACTGGGGGCGAAAGGCAAAGTTTCAGGGCAAAGCAGGGCGGCCGAAGTAAGAGCAGCCGAAGACAAGGGTGTGGTGCCAAGGTCCTGGGTGGCTAGAGGCCCAGTGGCCAGAGAGCCAAGAGCCCCTGAGAGACAGACAGACAGACAGACAGACAGACAAAGTGCACTCAAGTCCTTTGTTCTGAGGACTTAGAGTTGGCAGGATGGGAGGAAAAAGTTACATATTGATTAACGGGTAAATGGGGTGCCAGCTTTCCTGTGGGGACGTGACCACCAAACTCAGGTGTGCGTGGGTCTGTTAGCCTGAATCCTTCTCTCGCTCCAGACTCCATTTGTTCATCTTGTTGTAAAATGCATACATGACAGGAGGCAGTTAATTAAAATTGGGCTGCTTTCCAAAGTTATTTATGGGCTCTTTCTGTAAGCATTAGGGACTCCCTCGTAAAACAGACAGTGGCCAGAGGCAGGCAGTTCACCGAAGTTGTTTTATGGGCTGCTGCTTTGGGCACCGGGGACCCCCTCCCGCATTCCAGGCCTGGGGTTGAAAGCACAGGTTCAAGGCCTTCCTTCCCAGACAGTGGGAACGCTACGTAGAATTTCAAGGACTGCCCTTCTTTCTTGCTAACATGGTGTTTCTTGTGATGTTGGAACACCTGGCAATACGATCGGACCAGGCTCAGGACTGCTGAGTTAGTGGGTGAGACCTGTCTCCCTCCTCCTCCCTGCCTCAGTTTACTATTTAATCTACCCCAGTGGTAGAAGGCGTTTGTTTCCTGGCAACCAGGATGCCAGACGCCGGCCAGTCACGGCAGCGCAGCCCCAGAGTTCTTCCTGTGCTGTCTCCCGCCTCAGTTACAGATGATTCCTGTAATGTGAGAAGAAGTCGTTTTCAGTTTCGTATTTAGAATATAGCCTGAAAACTGGGAAAGTGCGGACTTCCCTCCCCAAATCTGTTCTCCCTTTTTTGTGACATTATGCCAGTGGCTTTTGTTGGTCCCCACTTTTCACCAATTGAAAAAAAAAAAGAAATAAAATCATGCTCCCCAAGAAATAGGCAAAACCCCTGCTTCCAGGAGGACCGTGGGCAGAGGGACGGCCGCACCGAAGCAGGGTCCCCTCGGGACAGCGGGATCAGTGGCAGACTGACGCGGGGTCTGTCTCCGACTCTCCTTCCCAAACAGTGTATCTGGAGCCACCCGAGTTTGAGGTCGCTGGCTTCACGGACCACATTCACGTGACCCTGGAGCTCCCCCCTGCCCTGCCCAAGGGGCCCACGAGGCAAGGACTGTGGCGTCACCTCTCGCTTATCATCGAAGAGCAGTTAGAGGGGATTGTGAAGGAGGTAAGTGGCCCAAAACAGTCCTGAGTGGGTCCATTGGACTCTTCTCTCTTTTTTTGAAGGTATTTGTAACGACTTGAACAATGAGATCTAAAGGGCGTGGGTCTGATTGAGGAGACAGCTCTCCGGAGTCCATTCATCACGGAACTGCGTTGTTGGCTGAGCCCGGCTGCGTAGTTGCCTTTCAAAGAGCAAAGCGTGTACGAGGGACGCAGAGGCGAGAGAGGGGCGTGCAGGCTGCGTGCGGACGGCAGCCTGCCAGGGTGGGCTTTCCTTCCGAGCGGACGGCGCGACAGTGCACGGCAGCCTCCGGCTCTCCCACAGCCGCCCTCGTGCACGCGGAGGGAAGGGGCTCTTTCCGGCAGTTCTCTTCCCCCCTCTTCCCCGAGGCAGTTAACTGAATGTCCGTAACCTGGGGTGATCCTGGTATGGGAAATACCTGGATCTTACAAGATTTGTTCTCTTGCGTTGTCCACTCAGGACGCTGGCGTGAGTGGGAACGGACCGGCCGAGCTGCTCGGTGGGTGGGCCTGCTGATATGGCAGCTGACGCTCACTCACGTTGCCCTGCGTTGATTACAGAGCCTGGGGTGCCTGGCTATCGGGCAGGCGCTTCAGGCAGAGGGGGCCGGGCGTCAAGAGGCCCTGAGGCTGGTGTGGCTGGGGGGCTGAGAAACAGCGGGAGCTGGGGTGCAGTGACCGGACGAGGGTAGAAGGGGTGAGGTCAGGGAGGTCGTGGGGTCGGATGTGGAGTGTGATGGAGGCCCCTGGAGGACCCACGGCTTTCCCCGGGCGTCCTGTTTGTGGTGCCAAGAAGAGACCACAGGGTGATGGAGGAGGAAGAGGAAGCGCCCAAGCCCAAATCTGGGGTGGCACCACCAGGGGCTCCCGGGCATGCGGATGCTGGCCAGTGGACCACGGGAAAGACGATGCATCTGACCGGAATGGGTAGCACTTGAGAAAGATGCTGGGCAGGGGGCGTGGACTTAAGGAGCCCTTGGCCCAGCCTCCCACTGCGCCCTGCTCTTTCCCTTCCCTCAGCTGGAGTGGGGAGCTTATGGATGCTTCAGGGACCTCCTCCTGGGACCGCAGCCGAGGGCCCAGCAATTGGTTTGGGTGCCCGACTCTGGCGTCTTGTAGGAAGTGCCACAGCAGAAGCCTTTGTGCCAGCTGCTGGGAATCACTGTGGGGCTGCCCTTTGGCCGGCACTTCCTGCAAATCGGCTACTGGTCAGAACACCTTTTATATCCCTGGCGCTGTGCCAGGCACAGAGGGTTATTTTGCCGTGTAAAATGCGCACTTTTTTTTGCCCAAATTTTTGAGGGAAAAATAAGGATATGCATTATACGTAGGTATGATGTTTACATACCATGGGTATGATAATCCCGTGTATAAGCACAGAAAAAGTGGGTGCACATCATACACGGCAAAATGCAGGTATACCTTTCCAATTTTTAGGGTCCAGTCTGGGAGCCAGATGTAGACAAGTGCTGTACGGTGTAGTATCTTGGAGTCACGGACGAATGAACTGCTCCGTGGGCAGTTGCTGGGAAGGAGGGAAGTGACTCCTGACCCACGCGCCTCGAGGGAGGTAGAGTGGGAGGGGCTTTGCTGGCAGAAGAAACAGCGCTGTGGGGAAGGAGTGTGGCGGGGTGGGGGGGGGGGCGGCATCTGGTGTGCCGGGGGGTACGGGACCAGAAAGTCAACCAAGGTCCAGGTCATGGAAGGTCCAGCCGTAGAGGAGGTACACGGTATGTGGAGTTCTGGGGGAGCGATAAGGTCAAACACGCGCTGTAGAAAGCCACGCTATTCTGGCTGCAGCCTGCAGCACAGAAATTTCTGTAAACTGATTTTGGACTCTTTAGCTAATGTCTAGATAGTCTTATTGGAGGTTTATTTGTTTTTTTTTAACATTCTCACCTGAGGATATGTTTATTGATTTTATTTTTTTTTAAGATTTTATTTATTATTTATTTTTAGAGAGAGGGGAAGGGAGGGAGACAGAGAGGGACAGAAACAGCAATGTACGGTTGCCTCTCACATGGCCCTCACGGGGACCCGGCCTGCAACCCAGGCATGTGTCCTGACTGGGAATAGAATTGGGACCGTTTGGTTCCCAGCTCGCGCTCAATCCACTGAGCTACACCAGCCAGGGCTAAATGTTTATTGATTGTAGAGAGAGGAAGGGGGGGGGGAACAGAAACCTCCATCACCTACGTGCGATGCACACCCCAACCGGGAATCGAACCCAAAACCCAGGCACACGCCCTGACGGGGGTGGAACCCGCTGCTGTGCGGGGCACTGCCCCAACCAGCTGGAGCACCGGCCAGGGCTCCCTGGAGGTGTTTGGAGGGAGTCAGAGGGTCAGCCTCGGGAAAGGTAATGACGTCACTAAAGGGTTACTGGAGAGAAGGCAGGCGTGCTGTCTGAAGGATATGGGGACTTCCTAACACATTGGCTGCTGAGGCCCAAGGGGTCCCATCGCTGGTTCCCAGGTTTAGGCGTTTGGTGATGCTGTCGTCAGCAGCAAAGCTATAAGCACAGAGCAGAGCACAGACGGGTGTGGGGCCGTGTTGGATTGAAGGTCCGAGGGAGCCACCCAGGGTCGCGTTGGAAGCGCAGGTCTGCCCCGGAGCCGGCGCCGGGGCAAGAGGCGCAGGTGTGAGCATCGGCATGGAGGCAGAAGCCACAGGAATCCGTGGCCGGGAAGGTGTTACTGAGACAGAACGGAGTCGTGGGGGGATGGCTGCGTCTGCGACACAGGAGGGGTCTGTGCTGGTTGGTGTAGCTGCAGAAGCAGAGGAAGGGAGCAGAGTGTTAGGATGCAGAGTTCCTCCCACCAAAACGCCCCGGCAATCAAGGGAAGAGAATTTTGAGAAGGAGCCACCGGGACAGTTAATTCATGCAGAGTATTGGGGGGATGGGGAGAAAAAAGACTTTTTTATTAAGAAATCATTAGTGACCTTCTAAAAAGCAGTTTTAGCGCAGTGATGAGGTGATGATGTGTGAAATAACGGAGACCTCCGCTGGTTTGGTGTTCGAGGAGAAGTGAAAAGAGAGGGGCGGGGGAAGAGAAAAGTCGCAATGAAGGATCTCACGGAGAAAATCAACAGGCTTTATTTGTACCCACGAAATGCTTAGAGAGCACATTCTAGGTATTGTTCTGAGCCCTTTCTTAAATGAACTTGACGTTTAAGTTAGTTTAAACTTAATTTAGTTTCCCATAACGACCCTCTGAAGTACCACCACCGTTTGACAGATGGGAACAATGGAAGCGGCGGTGTGTCCGTAACTTGCTGGGGCCACCCAGCTGGTCAGGGGCTGAGCAGGGCCTTGACCCCAGGAAGCTCCGGCGTCCCCGGTTTTGTTTTATGCGTTAGCAGTGACCAAGTATGGGGTCGGAGCAACGGGAAACTTGTAAGCACAGGCAGACTCGGTGGTAAAAAATAAAAGGGGGCAGGGTGGGGTTTGAGAGGGGACCCCAATGGAGAAGGTAAGTAATGGATTCCTCTTCGTTTTTGTTTTTCCCTCCTTTCCTCCTTAGAGCCCCTTCTAGTCTGCGCCGTTTTGCGTTGATTTCTTTCACTGTGACGTCAACGTAGGGCGGCTTCCGTCCCTCCCTTCCCCTCTGTGATCAGGTCTCCGCTTCAACTGCAGGCCCACACCTGCTAGCTCACGGGCCTCCCCCTGATGTCACGCCAGGTCCTCCGACCAAAGGGTTGGAGCCCAGACCCGTGACCGCCCCCTCCAGGATTCCCTAGCTTATTGATTGGAGCTCCCAAAGGCATCCAGTCACTCTACCCAAATGTCTCGGAGCCGTCGTGACCTCCTGTTCCCTGTTCCTCACCTGCTTCACTGAGTCCGTCAGTTTGTTGTCTGGGATAACTCTCAATGCTGCTTCCTCCTCCCACCCGGATCACCGCTGTCTCTAGTAAGGCCTCCCCATCTCTCTGTCTGTCTGTCAGAGTGACGACACACTAACAGTTTCCCTTGCCTCTACATCCCCTTTTTTAGAGCTGTTCCCCCTGCATTTTAATTTTTGACTAACTGCATTTGAGACAG
>PVJI01025871.1:0-19796 GCA_004026765.1 Micronycteris hirsuta
TCTTATTAACTTCCTCTGATCATCACTAAAATTAGAAGCAATTTGTCTGATGTTTAAAAACTAGACATATGCTTACTTGGGAAAAAAACTATTTTACAAATATGGTAATACACAAATATTACTAACTTGTGTTCAGTCCAAATCTGTCATTATTTATATGTACTAATTCTATTACAGTTACTATTGTTATATTATTTTTTCTTTATTAAAAAGAAAAATTATGATCATCTATAATTATGATCTTCTGTTTCCACAATACTTATTATTCTTCTTAGGCTAGAACAATTAATATCAGTATATTCTTCAATCCAGCTCAAGTCCTGAAATCAATAATGAGTCCTACTTGGGAAAAAGACATGAATTATCCATAACTTCCTGTAATGCAAAATCTGAATACTATATAAAACCAATACATAGAACTGAAAAGATTAAAATTTAATTATGGTTTGATTAATCCTTTTTCTCCTTGAATTGCCTGAATTAACTGAAGGTGTTGACATTACTCTAGGCCCACTTCCCAAGTATATTCAACAAAATTTTAAAGTTATAGTTTTCAGTGGAGACTTTTCCAAAATAACTTTTTTATCCATTTTCCAATTCTAAGGATGACGGTGAGAGAGGGGTGTCTTTGAAATTGCTGTACCACAAACACTGATATTACCTTTCAGTTCAAACGATCTTGCTATTTGACCACTGGCTGTAAAAGCCTTAGAGTACCTATGTTTTTCCTCTCCTTTATATTAGTGTTTTCTTAAGGAAATTCAATTTTATATAACATGTTTTTCTAACTAAAAGAAAGCATGAGTGATTCACAGAACAAATGTTTCTGTTGCAAATTCAATGTTTCCTACAACTTCTAGAGTTCTGATGGAAAAACAAAGAAATTGTGGCCATCTGTGCTTTGGGGAGCTCATCACGCCTCTCTGTGTCCCCACTGCTGTCGCCAAGATGAAATAGCATTGAACACACAACACCCGTGGGTGCCGGGAAGCACAGCTTTGCCTTTTACGTATTTCTTTATTAGTCTTCATCATTGGTAGCCATCTCCTACTTTCTTCCCAGCTTCCATATTTCCTTAAATCTGAATTTACTGATAAGATTTTATCATTATTACTAACAAGGGAAGCTGCCAGCAACTAATCCAGAACTTTTAAAATCAAACTATTTCTTAACTTGATTACACTCTCCTTAAGAAGCCTTCTTCAGAGTTTCATACTGCTGTATTATTAGTGGGTCTGGAGATCCTTATGGATTGGCTGAGTGGTCTCAATGAACTTTGAGTGAGTAGATTAATGAATAAGTTAGTGAATAAATAAACTGCATCTGCCAAGACTTAAGAAGGAGAATCATAGACTATCATTCAAAGGTGATACATTTTTCTCTTTTGAAAGATGATCCTTTCATTCTTTTTTATTCCTTTTATGTATTATTGTTTTTATTATCTTGTGAATAATAAGATAATGTTATTTTATTTAAAATAAAAAACATCACTATGTTGTTTTATTTAAAAGTTATACCTGTATTGGCCAAAGTTCTTCAGTAAAACAGAAACAATATGAAATATGTACAGTTAAGGAGGGATGGAGAGATGGAAGGAGAGAGAGACAGACAGATAGTCAGACAGGTAAAGAGGAAACCAGGAGCGCTAACAGTACAGGTTCAGTCTGAAAGGCATAAAAAAGTCGATATTCCAATTTGAAGGCATTCAAGCAGGAAAAACTCTCTCATACTCAGGGGAGGGTCTGCCTTTTTGTTCTATTCAGTCCTTCAACTGTTTTGGAGAGGCCCACCCACATGAGGGAGGGCAATCTGCTTTACTCAGTCTATTGCACAGGTGGCAAACACAAGGCCCACGGGCCAAATCCAGCCCTCCACCTTGTTTTATCCCACCAGGCACCTTGTTTCTACCTGGCAGCAGCTCTGACCTCCTTGCCCCTAGTTAAGGAGTAGTTACATTTATACAGTCCTAAAATGACATTCAGCCCTTTGAAGGCAAGCATGAGGCTGATGTGGCCCCAGTGACAATGAGTTTGACACCCTTGGTCTATTGAATTAAATGTTAATTTTGACCAAAACCAAACTCACAGACACACCCAGAATAATATTTGTCCAAATAGCTGGGTATCCCATGGCTCAGTCAAGTTGAAACATAAATTAAGCCTCAGAGCTATTATTCAAACTTACCTCTCTCACAGTGCTGTTAAGAAGGAGTTGCCTTTTTGGGTTTTCTGCTTCTTTCTTTCTAGCTGCTAGGCCTCTTGTTGCATTACTATTTTTCTTCACATACCACCTCAAGGTTCTCTAAACGTTAAGGCTCAGGTCCAGTGCATGTTTAAGTGGCTCCAAGGCTGTTGGTGCAGCCAAATACGCATTTGCTGCCTGGCAAGTCGCCGGGCCCTGTCTGGGCTCCAGGAGGAAGCGTCTGTTCCCAGGCCTCCCGGCTGCAAAGGCCAGAGTTTTATTGGTGTCAGGGAAGGGAGGCCTCACCCACCTGTTCAGCCCTCCTCATTTCTGTGGGTCTGGGAAGATGAGGAAGTTCCCTCCGGATCGTTTTCAAAAGCTAAGACTGTCTCTCCAGGATCCAGAATGTTTGGTCCTTAGGCCTGAGCTCTCCCACTTTGCTGCTCATCAAATACCGACACATGTGGAGGCAGTAAACCCTCGCCTTCTAAGTAAACCCTTGATAACTTCATTGTTGGTCAGAGAGACTTTAAGAAAGGTCACGTGGTGCACGTGGTTAGAAATGGCGGTTACAACAACTCAACTTTCTATTCCCGTGTTTTGTTATCCACTGAGCCCAAGGGAGAGGAAATTAAGGATTCTGGCTCTAACAGCAGGAGTCATGATGAGTTTTTAATGAGTTTCTATCATACCTCATCTAGTTCCTAAACCATTTAAATCCATAATTTGGGGGATAAGAAAAAGATCTCTGAGCTAGTATGTAGAAACCTGGGTTTTAGACTAAGCTTTAACTGAATTGTGTGGCTTTATGACTGAAATGTGTGATATAGAAAATTCAGCAAAGTTTTTAATCTTTCTGCTTTTCTGTCTCTGTCTCCCTATGTCTCTCTTTCTCTCTACATATATATAGAGATACACATATAGATACATGTAGATATGTAGATAGATATAGACATAAAGATATACATATGTGTCAGTTTCACATCTATAAAATGGGGGAAAGTATGTTCAGGCACAGTCTACCTCCCCGATCTAACCTCCTGTGTGATCCTCTGCATTTTAATGGAGATTCCTAAAGATAAAAAGCTCCAACCTAAAAACTCCATATCAAGCACACAGATAGGTCAGTGATGGAAAGGGGAGCCCCATACAATGCATCAAAATTAACCATCTTCTCCACACAAAGAATTCTCGGTGATTCAATCTAATTCCAACACTTTATGCTTTCAAACAGCGTGATCTTTCCCATTCCTGAATACATGAGAAATGACTTCCTGTTGCTACCGAAGATAGAATACGTGTGGCCTGGGAATGAATGTTCCATCGAGCCTCTCTCAGTACCTGTCACAGTTCCAGAGACTGAGAATTGTCCATTTGCTCACAATTGAAAGAATAGGAGTAAAATAGGAGGCTTTCTTCCTTGAAACCAAGCAATCAATCCTAGTACATCCGATCTGCCCACTGAGGAATCCAATATTATCTAGACAGCAAACACTAGAAAAGGGGGGAGAAAAAAATGTTAGTCATAGATTTAGAGGAATCAGCTAATATTTTCCTGGAAATAAATATTAAAAATTATATGCCTGTCTCTGTCCTAACCATTATTCCATCACTACCGTACCCTTTGAACGCAAGCACAATGAGACAAAGAAACAAAAGATAAGTCAGAACAGAAAACTCCTGATTCCCAAGAAGCAAGTAAGAGCGTAGTATAAGCCAAAAGCTTATCTTGATCAAGAAAACAGTTTTTAAACTGTGCTTCCTTGAACTAATGTCAGAGAGAATCAGGTCTCTCCTGATACATGGCAGGAGGTACTCGGGGATAACTCAAATAGTTTCCATGGAGGAATATTCAAGCTTAATGCAAAATGTGATGCAGGTTCACTGCTCTACTCATTCAGTCACTTTGAATGTGACAGCCACATGGTACACATGCTCACTCAACAGTGTCTACCGCCCCCACTGACTAGTACAGTGAAGTCGTCATTGCTCACACAAGCACATTCCACTCCACTCTCCTTGGCCGCCAGGTTACTTCAATGTCACGCAAACTGTTTTCACTATATTAACAGTGGCTAGGATTTTTCTGGACAGACTGTGTGTGTGCGTGTGTGTGTCTTGTTCTTATACTTTCAACAAATTTGGAGGGTGTATCTGGGGTATTATTATGTGGCCTACACAGATTGATTCTGAGACAGAGGCAGCTAGTGCTCACTGTTATCCACATAGTTCTCTTATTCCTGGGTACACAGCTAGAGTGCTTTTTCCAGTCTCCAGTGCAGTGAGGTATAACCATGTGACTGACTTTAGCTCTATGAAATGTGAACGAAAAAGATGTGCATAATTCTAGGCCTTGCTTATAAAATCCTACTTCATATGACTCGTTATCCTCTCATGCACTCTCCAAATGGACGTGTGTCCATGAAAGGAGAGATAAAGCCACAAAACGGAAGGAGCCTGGTTTTTGGAAGGTATGGAACACACTCCTGGCAAATTGCAAGAATTTACATAAGCAAGATATAAGATTCTGCTCTGATATGCCAGTGAGATTTTGGCAATTGTTAGAGAAGCTCAAATTACCAAAGTGACTAAAACAAGTTTGGTTCTTTTTTCTCATAAAGAGTACAGTGGCACATCATTTTAAAGATTTCAACAAGTTATATTCAGTACTTCTATTTGAATTCTGCTCTAATTTTATAAATCTGAGTCCCCTTAGTTCCTCATGATCTGAATGCCATCGAGGACATAACAAATTTTAGTTTCATACGCCTAAGAGCTAAATGATAGGGGAGATGAATGGGGAAAGAGGATAAGTATTTGAAAGCCACTCTAAAGAGACAGGCTCCTTCAGGAGCCAGGTGTAGCCATGTCCTTTGTGAAGAGACTCGGGGGCCCATTGAGAGAGGTACACTTTTATAGAGCAAAGGAAATTAAGAACCAACATAAAATATATTTGGGCAATGAAAGAGACAGACAGTAATTTTTTTAAAACAGCAATATCCAAAGCACACTCTGCCATAACAAAAGACGGTTGAAACCAAAGCCCAGCTCAAGGGACTACCAATTCAAGAGACATCCCATAAAGAATTTAAAATGTAAAATGTTATGAACAAAGCAAGAAATTATTTCAAATTAGTGGCTCAAAATTAAGTATGCTAAAGAAAGTAAGAATCTGTTGAATGTAATCATATGCAATTTCATGGTTAAATTATGTCATAACCATTGCCATTTTTTATTAAGGTAACAACATGCAGAAATAGAAGACTATAGTTGTATTCTTCAATGGAGTATATTAAGAAAAAAACTCTTACTTGTTTCTGAATTCTCTGAATCCCTAGAGCTACCCCCACCCCTTTTCTTTCACAGGTCGGCAGTTCCCAGTGAGCATCTGTGCCATGACTCTTACTAAGTCAGGAGGATGAAACTCTGAAATACAGATTGTTTTTCAATAACGCTGCTTCTTGCATGAGCATTTATTGATGTTTATGTGCCAAGTACTCACTAAGTGTTCACTCACTCATAGGAGCTCCAGATAGTATGGTGACAAACATTCCATGTGATTTTTAAATTATTTAATGTATTTATAGGAAAATTAGCAATATTACTACCATATTCATTGATTCTAAAACACATGTTTTTCCCCATATTTCAACATTTCTGAAATTGGGATCTCTTACAACGGAGGGCATCTTATAATCTGTCAGACAGGGACAGGTTGTTGTCTAAAAACCTCTTACTGAAATCTTCTGAAAGACAAAAAAGTCCCAACTCCAAAATCGGCAGATGGAATGTCCACGACTTGGCAGAAACCACCGGAGATGACAGGGGAGCACTTACATTGAGAAAGGCTGTGGTACCAATGTTCTCGATGGCACAAAGGACGGTAATATGGAAAAACAGAAGGGGCATTTCTGAGCTTAAAAGTGATTCAGAAGAATTGGACTCTGAATGCAAAGAAAGATGTTTGAGGAGCGTAGTAAATGTATTTTGTTTATATTTTCTTTTAAAATATAAACAAAATATTTCTTTTAAAATTATCTATGTGTAAATGTGTCCAAAATAGCTCTTTTTTTAAAAGAATGAAATCAAAATTCAAAGAAATAAAAAAGTATTATGGTACAGTTTTTTTTTCTTTCTTGGTAGTATATAAGGTGTATCTTCCAACAGAAAGAATCTTAAATTCAGAAATCTGAAAACAGAGCTACTCCCTTAGTATACCAGACCAGGTTAAATCTTTGGTTAGTATATTTTTAATTAAAATTTAAATTCACATTGAATTTACATATACGTGTCATAACTAGGACATAATGACATTACACAGTTCTAAAACTGGTCTAAATACTTGCATCAAAGCAGCAACAATTCTAACCTTACAAATTCATTTGTAAAACAGCACTCATTTTTCTAGCTGCAGTTAAAGTTGCAAAATTTAACATTCACCCAAATCTTTGAGCAAATAGAACTCAACACAGAAACATTTTTTCCATGAAACTCCATAATAGATGTTTGATGAACATATTATTACTACATGCAATTAACGGCTGAGAAAGCACTTTTTGAAAAAATAATATAAAAATTTTTGATTTGTAGTGGCAAGAATTTGAGATTTTTCACATCAGAAATGGTCAGTATATGGAATAACTTCATATGAAAACATTTTAACATGTTCATAATATTAATAAAATAATCCCATGAATGGGGTGCATGTGTTAGAGTCACTTTGGGGAAAATTAACAATCTTGGCTATTTAACAAAATCAACTAAAATGAGGTGGGAAATTATGTTTATATCCAAGGGGAAGAGTTATCTAAGATTAGAACTAATATTTAACTTGGAAAAAAATGTCAAGCTGCCTTTGAACATTGACTAAAATTAAATTATTGTCTACATGCTCTTTTTCTATGATCTGTATAGAAATAAACAGAGCAGCGGTGAGGGACAACTGCATCATCACCTCACAGTCTTTGATCTACACCAACTACCGAGTAAAACTAGCCTTCAAATGTCTTTCCTGTCCGCTGTGTATTTCTCTAAATGGAATCTCTGTTAAATGCATCATGCGCGTCCTCATTTGTGTTGTTATCACCATTTCTCAGAAAGGTGGCTGAGAAAATCTCTTCTGTTAACTCACCCACATTCTCCATACATGCAACAGAGCTTGGCACAGATAAAAACGCTCCAAGTGGATGAAATTCTGAGCACGAGGCCGGGTTGAACTGGCACACTATTCCACTTTTGTTGTCTCTGTGTTGTCATCACTGGGAGATAACACATCTGAAAACTGCTAAGAAAATGTTTCCTTCTATATAGCAAAACACAGCTAAACAAAGATACTTTTAAAACTATTTTTAAGAACCATTTTAATAAACAAATCTGTAATTGGTACCTTTGCATCGGCCAATAATCAGGTGAACACAGATGAATATTGCTTTATAATTATGTGTGTGCTTCCATCATAGCTTTTTTTAATTTCCCAAATATGAACTCCTTCCTGCCATTTCATTTCCATTTCATCAGTGGAACGAAAAATAAAAAGGGTCCTGGGTAGAAGAAAGCACAAATGACTTCAGTCATAGCATAAAAACAAAAATAAAGTTACTATTGTAAAAGGTCTACAGAAAACAGACCTTCTCTTGAACTGAGTCTGAGAAAAAGCCAAGATGATAAAACTCTATTGCATTCCCATGTGAAATAATGAGTCCTTTACTAAATATAGAATAGTCCCTTCACAGATGCTCTTAAGAGTTCCAAGGAACTAAGTGATCTCAAAAAGAAAATTGTTACTCTAATGAATTTGTTTAGGACATATTCATTCTTCATATAATTTGGAGATTTCTGCCTTACTGTGCTGTGACATACGGTATTACAGAAAGCAAAGCAGAGAATGAATTCAGGGCTATTGCATAACTAACCACGTTGCTAGATGACCCTTCAATAAAATGGGTTAAAGTAGAAAATGCCCATGTTTTTAAGTAGTAGGCTTCCCTTCAAGATGCTAAATCAAATTTCAAGAAATAAAAGATTTATGTGAGTTCAGATGAAGAAAGATAAATTCATCCTGAAAGCATGCTATCTCAGGGGGGAAAAGTAAGTTTCTTCATTATGCTTTCAAACAGGCAACAGTCAAAAATAATGCCAGGCCCACAAAGCTAAAAAAATAAAAAATAAAAAGTCTGACAAGGTTAAATCAAGAACTGCTGATCTACATGGATTTTCTCCTGAGGCTTCCTTTCAGAATCCTACATTCATGAGATCATTCTCTTCTATTAAGACAGTCATGACTTGGGAAACCTTTTCCAGCTCCCTCAAAATCTGGTGACTCTAGGAAAATTTTTTGAATAGAGTTCTTTTTCATTCCACAATGCCATCAGATATGTTTTTGTGTCCATCACAGTGGTGCATGTTGGTTCCATGCTCAACATTGCGCACGAGAGAGTAAACTTCTGGAAGTGGTGCATTTACCACAAGACAGTAACTCTAATGCTGCTGTCTCAGGTCAGGCTGCTGGTCTGTACAAGGGATAGGTTTAAAGCACAGAAACTTCTCAGCGCCTTGTAACCTTTTAACTTACACGTTTCAGCTGGTGTTCACATGAACAGGCAGTTTGATGTGAAAGTGCCTCAAAACCACATGGACCCACAATTTGCTTTGTATTCATATAACCTGGGCTATACAAATAGGCCTGTGTGAATTGCGGTGTGATAGCAGGGAACGAAACGGCCCAACCTGCTTTTCTTTACTTTCTCATTGTGCTCAATGTCAAGGTCCATAACAGCAGAGAGGTTTTATTTATGCAATTTTTAAATTCTGCATTAGGTTTTTTATTTTTGAAAGTAAAAGCTATCCATGGAAATCAAGAGCGGGTTCAGAAATAAGTAGAGGTATATATGGAAATTTAAGAGAATAAAATAGGCTGTTAAACAAACAAATGTCTCTATTCAATGAAAAGAAGACAAAAATCAGACCTCTACTTCACATTATTGATGAAACTAAATTTCACATATTAATTCTTTTTAAAGGAGACACAAATCATAGAAGAAAAATCAGAGGAATAGTTCTAGCCTTAGGGTAGGGGAAACCTTCTCAGCAACGTAAGAAATCAGGAATGTAAGAAGGATAGTCTACTTAAAAAATAAAAATATTGAAGGCAAAAGACGCTGTAACAAGGACATGACTGACAGCGAGGGCCTTGGGTGGAACCACGGCGTCTGAGCGGAGGGGGAGAAGTGGCAGGGCCTGTTGTCTGGCATGCTTCGCTTTCCCCACGCCGACATCTGCGGAGAGGACATCATCCTGACCTCAGTGACAGCCCCGTGCTCCCCAGGGCTGCACTGCTACTCGGGAGGGTGGACTGCGAGGTTTTGTCGGGTCTGCCTGCCTTACTTTCAGCCACTGCTGCACAATCCGAATGTGACAGGCAAAATAATGGACACCCGTACCCCAAAAAGTGTCTACAACCTAACCCCTGGGACCCGTGATACGTTATTTTATATAGCAAAAAGAACTCTGCAAATATGATTAAATTATGAATTTAAAAAGTTGAGACATAATTTACATACCATAAAATTCACCATTGTATGGTATACAATTCAGTGGTTTTTAGTGTATTCACAGAATTGTGAAACCGCCATAACAATCAATTTTGGAACATTTTCACTCTCCACCCCCCAAAAAACTGCATGTTCACTGGACGTCACTTCCCATTTCACTCTGAATTTATCATTCCTTGGAAACAATTCATGTACTCTTTCTCTGTGGCTTTCCCTGTACTGGACTTACGTGTAAGTGGAATTAGAATGATCTAATATGTGGTTTTTTTAAGTGGCTTTTTCCCATAGCACAAAGTTTTCAGCATTCATCTGTATTGTATCACGTATCAGTACTTAATTTCTCTGTATTTCCTGTTACTATTCAATTGTTTGGTCGTGTCGTGTTTTACTTATCCATTTAACAGTTGATAAGCATTTTTGTTGTTTCCACTTCATGGTTACAGTGACTACTGCTGTTTTGAACACTCATCAACAGTTGCATATGGTATATTCTCACTTATTTGGGGTTCAATCCAGGTGTAGAATGGCTGGGATATATGTTTATGTTTCTGCCAAAGTGTTTTCCAAAGAGGCTGCACCCCTTTATATTACCACCAGCAAAGCATGGAGATTCCAAATTCTCCACATCATCGCCAACACCTGTTCCCGTCTTCATGCTAGTCAGCCTAGTGGGTGTGAAGAGGCATCTGATTTGATTTTAATATGCAGACAATGATGAGTATTTTTTCATGTGCTTACTGGACATTTGTATGTCTACTTTGGAGCAACATCTATTCAGATCCTTTGCCCATTTTTCTTTTTTTTTCTTTTAATTATATTTTATTATGTTATTACAGTTGTCCCAATTTTTCCCCCATTGCTCACCTCCACCCAGCACCTCCACTTTCTCAGGCAATTCCCACATCATTGTTCATGTCCAAGGGTCATGTGTATACATTTTTTGGCTGCTCCATTTCCTATACTGTATTTTACATCTCGTGGCTATTCTGTAACTACCTGTTTGTATTTCTTAATCCCTTCACCTCTTCACTCATTCCCCCACAACCCCTCCCATCTGGTAACCATCAAAATGCTCTCCGTATCCACCATCCTCTCTCTGTTCTTGTTTGCTTAGTTTGTTTTTTAGATACAATTGTTGATAGATATGTATTTACTATCTTTTGATCTTTTTAAAAAATAAGTCCCCTTAACATTTCATATAATAATATTTTGGTGATGATGAACTTGTTTAGTTTTTCTTGTCTGGGAAGCTCTTTATTGGCCCTTTAATTCTAAATGATGGCTTTGCTAGCTAGAGCAATGTTGGCCGTAGGTCCCTGCTTTTCATGACTGTGAGTATTTCTTGTCAATCCCTTCTAGCCTGCAAAGTTTCTTTTGAGAAATCAGCTGATATATTATGGGTACACTCATATAGGTAACTAACTGCTTTCTCTTGCTGCTTTGAAGATTCTCTCTTTATCTTTAACCTTTAGCATTTTAATTATTACGTATCTTGTTGTGGGCCTCTTTGCATCCATCTTGTTCGGGACTCTGTGCTTCCTAGACTTGCATGTCTATTTCCTTCATCAAATTAGGGAAGTTTTCTTTCATTATTCTTTCAAATAGATTTCCAATTTCTTGCTCTTTCTCTTCTTCTTTTGGCATCCCTATGATGCGAATGTTGGAATGCTTGAAGTTGTCCCAGAGGCTGCTAAGACTATCCTCTTTTGTTTGGATTTTTTTCCTTCTTGGTTATTTTTTGGTTCCTTTTGTTGAAGTTGATAGTAATCAAATTGAGACATTAATTGAGAGCAATCAACATTATACCACGTGGGGAATAGCTGCCATACTCAAAATATGCAAATCAATGAAGTTACTGGTGAAAATGAAAAATGTGTCTTTTATTTTACAGAAAAAAATAAACACTTTTTTTGGCCAACCCAATATATTAGGTTAAAAGAAAAAAAAAATATATGAGGAAGATAGTTTCACCTGCTTATCATTCACTAAGTGTTGCTTACTTGTTATCAACAAATCTCTCAGATTTGTTGGAGCAGAGGTCAATAAAACTGCTTGCTCTGATTGAACTTTAAAATTTGCCGAACTTGTATTGGGTGGCAGGAAGCACAAAAGCAAAGATATGTTCTCTACTGCCAAGTTTATTTTGGAGGCAGAAGTGCACACAGTGAGATCTGGATCAGAAGGGTGAACATGTAACCAAAAGGGAGGAGGTGATTTACTCCACTTAGGGTCAGGGTCAGGGGTAAGCTGGGAAATTGGAGTCATGGAAGCTTACCAGAACAGACAGCATTTAAGCTACATCTTGCTTTTCCAGATAAGTAGAATTTCACAAGGAGGAGTGTGAACCAAAGGGCATTTCAAATATAGAAGATGGTCTTAGCCAAAAGGCTGAGAAGCAGTAATATAGAAGATGGTAATGAAAAAAAATTATGGAAATATTTATAATGAATATAAACTTGCATGGTATATTCACAGAATCCTAAGTGGAGAGCCAGTACTTATTTACAAAAATGTTATGTTGGGAAAGATGATTGAGCTCTTCTGGGAAGTGTTTAACTCATCACTAGAATTATCAACCTGTTCCTATGTAATGTATCTTTGACCTGTCCTTGTCCACCAGTGGAACTGGCAAAGGGCAGAAATGAGACAGGGTGCAAAGTGAGTGCAGGAGGCAACCTCTGGGTTCACTGAGGGCAATGATGGGACCAAGGGAGCCCAGTGAGTGACCCTGGTAGGAGGTCTGTAGAGGCAATGGAGGGCAAAAAAAAAAAGTATGAAAGAGAGAAAGCAAAATGGATCTTAGGGGTTCATGGAGGGTAACACAAGCAGTCCTTTGGCCACTTGCCCTACTAAAAATAGAAGCAACACCAGAGACATTTGGCAAGATGCCAATGACCCTGAGCTCAAAGTTCAGGAAAGAATTCTTCAGTTAGAAATGCTTGAAGTCGTGGATGAATGACAGGCTTCTAATGCAAGGCCATATCATTTAGTGTTTAAAAGTTTGGGATCAGGCCACCACTTTCTGTTGGATTTTGAACAAGCAACTTAATCTCTATTAACCATAGTTTCTTCATTTCTAAAATGGGGGAAATAATAGTGTATACCTCATAGAATTGTTATATAAATTAGAGAGTTTTATATGTGAAGTACTTAGAAAACCCAGGATCCAGGCGGAGATACCAAACCCTGGGAATCTTTCAAATATGTCGGAAGTGCTGAAAGTTTAAACAGAGGACCATGAAGCAATGCAGAGATTAACAGGAACAGGAAGTCTCTACACCCTCCCCTTCCCTCACTGCCCCCACAGGACTGAAGGCAAAGAGAGGAGGTAGTTTTAACAGAACCTACGAGCTAGAGCTTTCTGTAGAAAAAAATAAAAAACAAACAAACAAAAAGCTCCCTGAAACCCTGAGGAAGAGACAGCCGCTTCTGGAGACCCCAGTAGAAACATAGAAAGATGGTAGATACACCCTGGCTCCAGCCCCCCAGTCTTCTGCCTGTGCCTCCATATTCTGAAACTTGCTAGGAGCCAATTGGTCAGGGAGTCTGGGGAATGTACTTAGCTGGGAAAGGGCCAGGGCAGGAAATAGATCTGATACTATACAAACAATGACTGGCACGTCAGTCAGTAAATGTTAGCAACCATTATTATATTTTACCTTTGATCTAGGATATGGCAATCACTTTGCTTCCCTCCACAACCCTACAAAATGGTGATTCTGGGCTGATTCCAGATTCTTCTGTGAGAATCTTTGCTATGGAAGCAAGGGAGTTAATAGCCAACTATATGACTCTTAGACCTAGTAGGGTTGCCTGTTTCTAGATGGAATTGCTTACTGCAATTTAAGTGTAATGCATTCAGCAAGGCCTGCCCTTTAAGGTTCCAATGTATGCTAGATGCATACATGCCTGGCATTAGGATCACATATTGGGATCACATGTTGGGATCACAATGTCTTCCTCTCTATTCTATGCACAACAGATGGAAAACACAAGTTAGTGTAATAAGCCTGTGTCAGGATCCAAACCCAGGATATAGATTCCAACATCAACGACACCCTAAAGCACAATTCAAACTTCCCTGGTTCCCGTGGCCTATAACTGCTCCCCGGGTGCTCTCCACCAAGGAAGACGAGCAACAGAACAAAGAGAGGAAGGATTAATCTAGTGTTACTGGTTAGGAACAATAAAATATATGTAAATCTTTTAAATATATGGTAGTCTATACACAAATGCTGTTGTATTAATTGTAGGTTGTGGAAGAAGAAGACTTACTATAAACTTAGAAAATAACCCTTTTATCCTGAATATGTTACATTAACATAGAAGGTGCTGAAGTTACAAGCAAATTTTTTAAAAGAATCATGTGCCCCCAAATTTTATTAATGGTCTCAATTTGCACAGTAAACTTTTTTTGATAGAAAGAGGCAACCAAAATAGAATAAACTGAATTATCAATTCTGGGAAAATATAGTCAGTATTGTAATAAACCACATCATCTAGAAAACAACTGTACTTTCCTTGAACCTGTAGCAAACACCCCTTGTCAATTCCTGAAGCCCACCCCCAGTTTCAGCTCCACTGTGGTGGACAGCTTCATGCAAACGCAGACTTGGCTCGCTCCGACAGAGTCCCACTTGGAGCACAGGGTGCGTGTTTCCTGTGTCCTCAAGACCTCTTCCAGCGCACAAGAGCCCGCTCAGCCCCCCTGAAAGCACGGCCTGGAAACGTGAGGGCATTTAAACCTCCAGAAACATCCCTCAGCCCATGTGGGGTTGAGTTCGGTGGGTAAAGCTGCTTTCTCCCATACGTCTTGGGAAGACAGTTTACAGAGCCATCCTGAAGGTTCCTCAGAAGGTCCTGATGGAGTGCAGGCTCTGCCACCTACATAGCAGTCTCATCAGTGCCCTCTTATCTTAGATTTTCTTCTTTCCCTGTTCTACTCCCTCCATTCCCTCATTCTCACTTCCTGTGCCCAAATCCTTGTCTCAGACTCTGCCTTGGAGGAACTCAAACTAAGACAGTGGTGTTGTAACAGGGTGCAGCCAAGAGGGGGGCCCCCAAAGAGGGATTTGTAATGAGGTCCAGCAGAGCTTGGAGATAATTGGCTCCACACCAAAGGGCCACACCTGCCTTGAATGCTGGCAGCTGTGGCCAATTGTGGGAGGAGCCGGAAATGAGGCTGCAAAGAAAGATTGGCTCTGGGATTTAAACACAGGCGGGGCAGCCATTTGGGGTCTCTTTTGGGGATCACACAGCTTGGGCGTCTTATTAGGACCACGTGGTTTTGGCGAGTGGGGACCACGCAGCTTAGGTGAGAGTCAGGACCTCTGTGGCTTTGGAAGTGCTCCCTTTTGCCATGTGGATGTGCTGGGAGATACGGTACCCCAGTCGGGGCAGAGGGAAAGGGAAGGACTGTGTGCGTTTATGCATATTCTAAAGAACTTTAGTCTGTGCAACTTAAATAAATAATAATTCCTTTCCTTTTACGTCTTTCCTCCGGCAGTGGGCAAAGCGAACCTGGTAAGGGGGAGGAACCCCCAGGGGAAAAAAGGGGGGTCATTCATATCATTCAGCCCCCCCAATCTGTTCTGTAACAGTGTTACATTGAATCAAAAATACTATTGTCATCTAATCCAGGGATTGTCAAACTCAGCTTTCCTGACGTTTTGAGCTAGTTCATTTTTTGCTGTGGGAGGCTGTGCTGTGTATTGTGAAATGTTTAGTCACATTGCTGGCCACTAACCACTAGAGAGCATCCCTTTCCCCACTTGATAGGCAAAGATGTCTTTAGACAATTTTCAATCGTCCCCTGTTGAGAAATACTGATCTAAGTCCATAAACAGGCCAGAATTAGTTATCATCTAAATCTACAAATCTACACCATATACCAATGGGAGCAAAAACGGATACATTCGTGTTGTTTTCCATCATGATAGGTATCAAGTAATGAAGAATAAGTCAAAGAACAGGGAGGAGCATTTCAATGTAGTCATAACATGAACAAAATACTATTTTTATTTTGTTTGTTAACTATTTAGCAATCTACTTGTTTGCTAAATTACCATGCAAACTATTAACATGGCATAAATTGTCCTCGATGACTTTACCTCTTCTTATCTCCACAGTTTCATCTCTCAACACTACATTCCTGCTTCTCAACAAATGTTTAATTTACTGAATGAATTAACCTGAACACAAGCCTACCAAGCATGAATATATGACAAGTTCTGTCCAGAAGGTATCCGTCCATGAAATGTGAAAAACAGGGACATTTATTGAAGAAGAGACAAGGTACAAGAAACACTGTACACAGGACGACACCTCAGTCCCCTTCAGAGTAGGCACCTTGGGATCTCACACAGTTCTCCCAATTGTAATCAGTCATATTTTCCTGAATGTCATCAAAGGTCTGCAATCTCTTCCCTTTCAAAGGTGATTTTTGTTTTAGGAAAAGCCAGAAGTTGGAGGGTACCAAATTTGGGTTGTAGGGGGGCTAAGTCACCTGGATGATTTTGTTTTGCCAAAAAACTCTGCATGAGACATGATGCATGAGCGGGTGTGTTGTCAAGATGAAGTTGCCAATCACCAGTTGCCCATAGCTGCAGCCTTCTGAATCATCTGAGTAGTTTCTGCAGAGGAATGTTTAAACTTCACATGAAATTTGATGCAGATTCATTGCTCTACTTGCCCATGACCACACAATACATATGCTCACTCAATGACATCTACCACCCCCACTGACTAGCACAGTGAAGTTGTCATTGTTCATGCCTGTGCATTCCGGTCCACTCTCCTTGGCTGCCAGATTGCATTGATGTTGCGTAAAACTTTCTTGTTATATTAACAGTGGCTGGACTTTTCCAGGACAGACCTCGTAAACAAATACTAAACCAAAATGCCGAAGAAAAAAATCAGTATTCCAGTTCTGACTGAGAACTGAGTCAACAGCTCTCCATCTAAGATTCTTCATCTCCAAAAGAAGGGTAATATCGCCTACATCCCAAGATTTCTGTGGGACATTTGAAGAAGCTAACGTATATGAAAGCATTTGTAGTGTAAAGTGCTATACATCTGTGAGATAATAAGCATAGAGCTATTCATCCTTAAAAATACAGTTTTGATCTTTTCTCCTCATAGTAGAATAAAAACTACAAGCAACTAGTGCAAAACTACATTTCTCTTCAATTAATAATTATCTCAATATTAAGTCGCAGAGATGAGAACAAAGGAAACCTAGATGTAATGTCATTCACAAAGTAAATATCATTTGCTATGGTTGACTGGCCCTTCAGTTGACCTCAGAGAAAGAAATGTTACAGCTAGAAAGCTTTTAGAAACACAGAACCTTTAACTTGTTGTGTATTCTGAACTCATTTGACCCCCTTAATGTATAGTATTTATATGCTTATGATTCAGTTACCTCATTTGAGATTTTGAGGGGATATGTGTAAGTATACGCATATTATCTTCACTGCTGGTTAAAATATTTAAAATATGAGCTCTGAGAAGAGATGGGTATTGTATTTGTTTATACTTATACATTTTATTTTTAATAGTAATTAAATAATAAGTATTACGTTAACATACATATTTCAATTTCTTATTTCTCTCTCCTCCCAGAGATTTAATTCTATAGGTTTGCTGTGTTTGTTTCAACCACTTCACTTGGCGAACTACACACCATTGGTCCCACTGATTCCAGGGGCAGTTCGGCCTTAGTCTTCTAGCATCGCCAACACTCCAGCACCTGAGGTCTTCAAAACCGATTTACCGGCCCATTATAACCCACGAGGGGTTTTGCGTTGTAACCCAACCTGGAGCTTGGCCTTGGTAATTCTGTGATTAGGTGGCAATCGGGTGACCACATATCCAGAGGTGCATGGGACACTACCATTTTATGCTTGTTGTTTCCACATAACTATTTATAGCCTTTCCTTTCATCCTCAAAAAGTGTCCTGGTTCGCAGAGACATGGAAATAAAGAAACTGACAGGGGCCAGAGGGGAGGGGGAGGGGGATAACAGAAAAAAGAAGGGGAAGGGTCAGTAAAGGAACATGTATAAAGGACCCATGGGCAAAGACAATGGGGGAGGGGAGGATTGAATGTGGGAGGTAGGGGTGGGTAGGGCAGGGGAGAGTAATGCGGGGAAAATGGAGACAACTGAACAACGATAAAAAAAGGGTATTTTTAGTGTATCCAGGTTCAGATAATAAATTAAATGGTCACGCATTGGTATGCACTCTCTGACAATATTGTGCCCTGAATTTTATAAACAGAGCTTGATACAAATGTCAACTATTGTTCTCATTTATATGCAATATCCTGGTATTAATTTTATCTGTGGAAAAATAGAACAGATTGGAGGAGTTTCCTATCTCATTTGCAGCAGGAGGACTGAGATATAATAAAGAAATTTAACATTATAAGATCTCATTTTCTTCGTCCACAAAATGAGAGGGCTACATTAAATTATTTCTGTGATTCATTCCAACTGAAAAAAAGCCTGCACTCCACATTGTCCTGTTTCCTATGAAGTCTCTCTGAGATTGCATACTTTCTCCAGAGATACCTGGTTCCCCCCAAATTGTCCAGTTCTGTACCCTAACCGTAATATTTACCTGAAAGGGCCTCCTACATACACAGGAATATTGACCACAAAACCGTATTCCAAAAAGAGCTCTGAGTTGAGACTGTACATTTTTGCCCACTTTCCCCTAAAACTCTGCACTTGTGTTTACTTTCGACATACGACACATCTCAGGAATAGTCAGCCTTGCCTGTGCCTAGACGGTCTCTTCTTCTGCTGTCACCCAGCTAAGGGCCTCTTGTCCTACTTGTGGACTACGGCGTCTCTGCCAGGCTAGAGGAAACTTTAACAGGCCATTTATTCTCAGCGTCCACTCCGATTTCCTTTTCCTTTGATTCCTTCTACACTTCCATCACTGTTTCTTCTTCTCATATGGCCTTCCAGTCATTGAGGAAAACAGTTTTATGAATTAAGCTTCACTAATGTATAAGGCAATTTTATTTTTCCGAAAATGTTTATATTTCTCAAGAAGGTAAAAAAGAGTAAATTGCTTAGTATAAAGAAACTTAACTGATAGCATGAAAACTACTACGTTCGCTACCAAAGTCCTTTCTTTGCACATTGTAGATTATATCAGTTAATATGCAAATGAAGACTGAAAGAATGGAAGCTTTTTAGTCAGAGGAAGTTAGCTTTTTCTCAAACAGAAACTCTTCCATATTTATGCATCCAAATATCTCAAAGTAACAAAACAGCATGATGTGTTCACGAAAAGTAATAAACACTGTGCAGCTTTAAATTTAAGATGTGGGAAAAGAATGGATGTGGTAGTGGACAAATCTGGAGAGGTCAGACAGGAGCCGGAGTTGGAAGTAAGTTTTATGCCATGTTATGTCTAGAATTAAGCCATTGAATGCTTCTAGGAATACGGGTTGAAGAAAGAGTTCTGACTTAGTAAGATCCACACAGCATCAGTGTGCAGAGATACTAAGTCAGGAGACACCAGACTCAGGAATTTTATTTAGAAGCCTAAAGCAGTTGCCTAGGACCTATGAGGTTTCACTGGTACCTATAATAGACATGTATGTGGAGATGGTGAAGGGCTGAATTTGAGACACATTTCCAAAGTAAACTTTATAGGATTTTGTGACCAATAGATATTGGGAGTAGGCAAAAGAGATAGAAAGAGAAAAATAAATGTTGATTTAATTTTTTGAAATATGAGAAACTTTTGGGGAGATAAATCCAATAAGTGAGATAAATATGGAAGGAGGTTCAGGAGAAGGTTTGAAGAATTAGTTCAATTTTAAAGTTACTGAATTAGATTTGGAGCTGTGCAGTTATAGCTATACGTAAAATCCGAAACTGAGAATAAAAATCAATAGCAGAGGAATCAGATAGTAGCGGACACTGTGAGATCACCCGCAGAATGTGTGGCGAGGGTGAAGCAAACCTGGAGATGGAGCATTAGGGAACTCCTGCACTGAGAGGGAATCCTGAGGCCGCATACGACAATCTCATTTCCAACATCACGG
>PVJI01025872.1:0-19857 GCA_004026765.1 Micronycteris hirsuta
CCCGCAGAGTCTGCGGTTAGCGACAGAATGGAAAAATTGATGCAGCCCCCTCTTCTGGCAATGAGAAGTAACAGCAAAGCGATCAGGTGGATTTTTCAGCTGTGTCTTAGTTGTATTATAAGAAACGCTTCAAGGTTTGTCTCTTCTCAAGGCAGTTGTCATCAGAGTGTAATTTTTACCTCCTCAACATTTCTACTCCCCATATTGAAATAGGGGACAGTTGAGCGGCTGTCAAGGAAGCTTCGGGATCCACACCCGAGCCCATGACACGTCAGTCTACACAGCCAGGCCCATCATCCTCGGGTCCAGGAGGCTGTGCCTCCAGAGTCGCCTTCTACACCGAGGAGGAGACGACGCCCGTTACACCAGCTGATTGCAACAGGGACGCATCATGGACCTGAATGTTCTAGAAAGGTCACCTGGTGCTGGTGACAGCCTGCACCCGGCAGCTCCAGCGTAGCCGGACGGAGTTTCCTGGATTCTCCGACAGCGATGGGCTGCCTGCACCCACACGCCGCTCGCCAGCACAGACGCATGCGTTCTCGGTGTCTCACTTTCACAGTAGTGCCGAATAGGTGTCATCTGCCTTGTCATCTGGGGTCTCATTTCTTTCATGATCAGGATTTCTAGTTGAAGAGCTCCTTTCATGTCAGTTTTTCCCGTGGCTGTGAAGTGTTTTTATGAATGATTTTTGGTTCTGCTGGGGCAGAGAACAAAGGGGTTATTTCTCTTGACAAGGTTTTGATCTTTCCCACTTGTCTCCTTCACTGATTTGTCTCCAAGGGCTACCACCCTTCTCTGTACACCTGGGTCTCCCCAGAAGTCATGCTTCTCAAATTCTCCTGGTCCGTCTCTCACAATTCAAAACCTCTTCCTCGTCCCAGTCCTTGGACTTCTGAGTCCCAGATGGCAGTCGGTCTTTCTGTTTCTGGGGTTAACTTGTTTGTGCTCCGTCTATGTTCTCTGATACCCTCTACGCTCGCTTAAGCATCCTCTCTCTGCTCTCTCACTCACAGGCAGGGACTCTGTTGAAATCCATCCTTTCCTCCACTTGCAGGTGAAGGGAAGGCCCTGCCGTCTCTGTCCCCTAGTAATGCCGAAGGCATGATCCTGTGTAGGTTTATTTGCCCCCCTTGTTTCTCTGCATTTCCCTTTGGGGAGGGTGTGGGAAAGTTTTGAAATCAAGATTATCCATTGTTCTCCAAGCCCAGAAGTCTCCTCTGCCTGGCTTTATTTGAGATCATCAGCAAAGCAATGACTCCTACTTCGCTCTAACCCTCACCCATTCACAGATCTGGTGCCAGAGCTTCCGCTGTCCGTTTCTTCTTATTGTTTTTATTTTCCCCGCAAACCATAATGTTTTCAATGATTTTGTCAACCAAAATAAAAACCCTATTGGCTAAGTAATAATTTCTTTATTGATTCATATATAGCCAATGATATCCCGAATGACAACAGTATTCGCAGAGTTGATAAAGTCACCAAGCAAAGAGGCATTTCACTGTAGCCAGAGCTAAACTCTTAACAGTAAATGTTCAGAATACATTTAAATAATTTAACAGTCTAAATAGCTTATGAATGCTAGGTATTGCCTTTGTAAATGTCTGCAGGATCAATAGTCTCTAGATTGGGAATTATTGCCCCGCCCATTCAGTCTCATTTAATCAGCAAACACTTACAGACGCCCAGGGTTATAAAGTAAAAACATTCTGCTCTGTCCCGTGGAGAAGGTCTTTATGGGCAGGGGGAGATAGATCAGGATAAATACTAGACACCTTAATGAATGTTCTTTCATAGTAGAACAGGTCAAAACAGATAAAAGATCAAGCTGGCTTGAGTAAATCAGAAAAGGCTTTCTGAAGGATAAGTCTAAGCCAGGTAGGTCTTAAGAGGGTGAGTAAGGAAGTTTGTATGAGCAAATCGTTGCAGGAAGCAGAGCATCTCAAAACTGCCTCCCAGACACAGTGAGGAGCACAAGTTAGAACCCACCTCCTCTCCTTCACTCCTCAAACACACATACACGCCAAGTTCAAGAAAGCCTAGAAGCATGCTGGTCTTTTAAAAAAGTGATGGTTTTAACTATGGGAGTGATGAGAATCACCGGGAAACTTTTTGGTCTGCAAAACAGCCAAGCGAGAGTTCTCTCACTCATCATCTTGCATCCCCTTCAGTGTGAATTGGGACTGCAGCATCCATGGACTTCGAGGTTTAGACATTGTTGGTACCGAATGTGGAAAGACTTAGACTAAAGGGCTCCTGGTCCAGCACTCCAGATTTCCTCAAGGAACGAAAGACTTCTCTCCACAGGATTAGGAGACTCTCCTACAGAAAGTCATGTCAGTCACAGCACCCATCAGTGTGCTCTGGGGAGAGATGTGGGAAGACTTTGTTTTTCAAAGAGTAAGTTTGTGTCCTTCCTGGGGAGGGGCAGGGCGATTCCTCCAGCCTCCTGTCAGGGATTCGCGTCAATAATACCATCCAACTTAAAGAAAAGTCACTTCTCCCAGTGTTCCTTTTTTCCAAGAAAATATAAACCCATTGGATTGGCTGCTGCTGTGTTCCATTTTGTTTGATCAAATGGGACAGGGAGTCTTTTGCGAAACCTTCTTAGGTGGAAGGAACGGCTCACTGCTTCCCACCATCCTCCCCTGCTCAGTGGCACCTAATTGCTTCCTGGTTAAAAGCCACGGGTCTTCCTGAGTCAATCTTCCAGTTTGGGAGGACAGCCCCACTGCGGTGAGGAGCAGTGTGTAAGCATGCATCCCGGGAAGACACTTAGTATTTTCAACTCAAGAGCCTGTTTTTCAGCTTCTTGGGTCTGGACCCCCTGTATGTTATGGTGAACAAGGGAACAAGGGGGCAGAGGGGTCACAGGTGAGCTAAGTGTTGGGAAGTGCCTCACCCTCTGAGCTAGCCCTTTTGCTGGGGACTTGCCTGCAGCTAGAGATTCCCTTTCTAAACTGCCTTAGGATTCTTCGGAGAAGCATAAGAAGACATCTGCTGCATTTCCCCTTTTAACGCTTCAGTTTGGCAGGATTATAGACTTTGTGGGACAAAGACAAAAACAAAAACAAAAAACACCAGGAATTGACAACGATCCATTCATTAAGCAATTGCCATGGAGTAGCGACTATGTGAATTGCTGGGAAAATATCAATGATGAGACACAGTCCTTGCCTTTTTCAAGCTGCCTGTCTGGACAGAGACATGGACACAGCCAAACTATAAATCATTCAGAGTCACTGCAGGACTCTAGGCAGACATGTGGGTGCCCCCCAAATGAAGTGGCCCAGTGATCTGTAAGTCACTCTCCCTCCCTCCCCAACCTCACCTCAAACCACTCTTCCTCTTGCTCACTATTCAATTTTTTCATCTTTATCTCCTATTTGTTGCTCTTAATTGCCAAGCACTTTCCCAACTCAGGGCCTTTGCACTTGCTGCCATCACTGCCTGAGACACTCTGTCCCCAGTTTCAGTCACATGACCTCACCTTCACCCTCAGCTCTTGGCTGAAATGTCTTCTCCTCAGTGAGACCTTTTCTGAGGTCTCCTCCAACTCAGAAATTATACATTTCACTTTTACTAGTCTAATGTTTATCTAAAGACTTTTAACACTGTCAAAGAAATACAGGGCTGGACTCGTGTTAAAGGCAGCTGGACAGATTTTATTTAGACTACCGCAGTGAGGGAGAGAGACTTCAGTAGAACAAACTGAGCTCAACTCCAACCTAGACATTGATGAGAGCGTGAAGTACAGCGCAGGAAATATAGTCAGTGCCTTTATAATCACTGTGCGTGGTGCCAGGCAGGCACTACACTTATCGGGGTGATGATTCCATAAGGTATGTAATTGTCTGATCACTCCCTCGTATACCCAAAGCTAATATAATATTGTCTGTCAACTGGAAAACAAATTGAAATGATAAGTAGTTGAAAAATAAACTGAAAAAAAAAGACAAAGGTGTCTGAGATTTAAGGGAGAACAGAGAGGGAACAAATGAGGACCAGGAGGCCATAGAGAAATAGAACATTACGGTGGGGAGCAAGTCAAAGTTACTGAAAATGCTTTCACCGTGTGGGTTGGGACAATGGATTTGTGGTTTGGCTACATTATTTTTTTTAGCAAAGATTCAGCCAAAGAGCTGGGTTACCTTTAGGGATACACCTAGTGCAAGTAGAAACCAAACTGAAATTTGGTCAGATCTCTTAGCACGGTGTTCAAGCAAATCCTTTGCACTGTGGGGAAGCTCACACTTCCAAACACACATTTATGCTTAGTTGCTATTTTTTCAAAAGTTGTTTTAGAGTAGGTTGGTATCTCTAGCTTCTTCATAAATAGGACAAAACTTACCCAAATTTTAAGTTCTTACATTTCCTTGGTCTGCTTTCAGATACCATGTTGATATCATTTGAGATTTATTTATCAAATATTTAAATGATTAAAGCATTTATTCTTTACAACGCATTTTACTGTTTTTTTTCTCTTTTCTTCTTTTTCCCCACATCTTCCTCTTAGATTCATATTGTTCTGTTTGCCAACTATAATTTCTAGTAATTGTTTCAGTTAGAGTTTAAGAATAGTTAAAAAAAACACCCTCCCATTTGCACTGAACAGTGGTTTGGCCGGCCACGGAACGCTCCCGACAGCTATGTTTCCTTCTTGCACCCAGTGTGGCTAATGAGAAGATTTTGGTGGTCTGAAATTTTTGTACAATATCAGTAGATGTGAATTCTTTTCTATGCTGCCTGCCCAACACCTAGTAATTAATCCCTTTTAACCTGAAAATGCATGTCTTCTTCAAATCGGATGTGTTTCTTCTATTATTTATTTCAATCTATTCTCTGTGTTCTTTTCTTCCAGCCCTCTCTTAGAACTTCTGATTTCTTTTTCTAGTTTCTTAATTTTTATTTCACGTGTTCATCTTTGCCATCTTACTTCGCGTTTTGAGACAATTTCTAAACCAGATCTCCCAGCTGCGTGTTCTCTACTCAGTTCTGTACATTCTGCCTGATGATAAACCAAACGCAGACGCACTGCTAGGTGGGATGGGCAGTAGTCAGTCTTCTGGTCATGGAGACCCGGGGGGCTATTCTGCCTCTCAGGTCCAGTGCGGCTGCTTCCTGCTTCTGCCTAGGGACAGACCCTGCTGCTGCCCTCACACGTGCGGGGTGTTGAGGTGGTGGTGGGAAGAGGAGAGAAGCCATCTGGTAGAAGTCACCTTGACCGTAAGGACCTCCTTAGTGGTCCCTCCTGCTCCAGTGTCCAATCCTCAGCATTTACGCAAAGTATCTGAAGCCACTTCCAACCCAGAACAGACCCCCCGCCCCCGGGTGTGTTTAAGGCTACGGCTTCATCAGTTATTTATATCCCATCTGCCTCAAGCCTGTCAGGAATTCTTTGTCATTTCTGCTCTATGGAAAGTCACCCTTCCTGCTTTAAAACACTGTTATGGTTCATTTTATTCAGTATATTTGGGGTAGGGAAAAGGCCTCGTAGCTTATGCTCAGTTTATCACCTTAATAGCATCTGTTCTATTTAATTTGCAAATTTGTTTTTGATTCATAGCTGTACAAAAACTATAAACATAAGGATATGTGTCCAATGCATTATACACATTTAAGTATATTACAATCGAAATAAACAACACAGAGAAATCACCAGGTTTTAAAATATTTTTAGAAGTCATATCTATATATTATCCCTACTTAAGAGATATTGTTCTGGGCTTTTAAATAAAAACTTACTTCACCTAGACTTGATTCAAATACTACAGATGGAGAAGCTAAACATGTCGTTTGCCTCTTGCCGCGGCCGTTTGCCTCGGCCGGGAAACTTCAACAGCAGAAGCCACGCAGGGCTGCTATGTTCTAGAACAGCCCCTGCCTCAGCCCGTAGCTGTGTATTTTGGTCTTGCTGTCCTGCTGGTCAGACAGAACAGGTGGAAAGGGGGGAAGATACCTGATACATAAAGGACAGGGCTTATGCAATGTCTTTAGCATGTCAATTAGCATTCAAATGCGTTACATTGACTTATCCTGACAGTCCCCTGGGTGTTTTGATGTTAGTGGGCTGGATATTGTCTCCATTTTACAAATAGGAAAAACAGGCTCAGAGAAAGAAGTCGCCTGCCCAAGTTCTCACAGCTGCTCTTGACTAGGAAGCCAAGTCTCTTACAAGGTGTATCTGTCTACATCCCAGCAGGGCCAAGAAGGCATGCAGAACGTAGGATGGTTTAAGGGGGGTTAATAAAGGGACTACGTATGAAGGTGTGGCAGGGTATAGAGGAGCGACTAGTACAGGATCCCCAGCCAGTGAGAGAGGAGCAGCTACCCAGCCCCAGGCTGGATGGACAAGGGAAGAAAGTGGTTACTGAATGGGTTTCGAAACTTTTGCCAGCTTGGTGGAGCCCGAAGACCCCATCTCGAGATAATATTTTTAAATGAATTTGATAAAACACTTAAAATTATTAAAACAGCTAATTCTATTAAAATGCCATGAATAAAGTATTTCAATAAAATAGGTTTGCAAAGCATTAATATAAATGCTTTTCCTAACAAATTCTGATGGTGAGTCTAGTGAAGACTACAGTTTCAAAGCAGTGATGAACATAAAGCTACTTGGACGCGCCTGCACCTTCTGCAGCGCCATATGAAGATGCCCATGCGAGCAGCCACAGGTATTTCTAATGCCATGATGAGGTGTTGCCTCCCTGGACAATTAAAGATAATGATAGATTTTGGTCAGAGGTTGGTGAATATAAATATTTGTTTTTATTTTTTCCATTAAAGTTTACAGATTTCCTGCACTCTATCCATAGACCCCAGATTAACAACAATAGAAGTTTATTTTATCGTAGTTCTGGAGGCTGGAAGTCTTGGGATCAAGGTGTGGACTGGGTTGGTTTCTTCTGAGGCTTCTCTCCTTGGCTGGCTTCAGCCTGTGTCTATTTGGGTCATCTTCTGCCTGGGTCTGCATCTCCGCTTCTTGTAAGGACACCAATCGGATTGGAGTAGGGATCATCCTAATGACAGTATTTGAACGTGGTCACCTCTTTGAAGACCCTATCTCCGAATACAGCTGCCTTCTGAGCTATTGGGGAATAAGACTTCACCACGTGAATTTTGAGGGGACTCAGTTCGCCCCATAACAGAGGATTCAGTGAAGAGGATGGCAGTTCTCCTGTTTCACCAGAAAGCTTAAATCCTCCTGAGTTTCCTTGGCATCTTAATGTTTCTGTACCCGTTTCAAGAGCGTTCATCCCAGTAATCCTAAGGTCACCAGTCTGACTATGAGGGCTTCAATGGGAGGTTTTGGAAACCAAAAACCCAGCCAAGAAAACAGCTTTTCACAGGACGATGTTCCATTCCAATGTTCTCCATCCTTATTGGATTGGTTGTGTTGACTCATCATTGTATGATATTTCTTTCTTTGAGGGAACTATTGGAAATTGTTCCTGATATTCATTCGTATAGTCTATGTCAAGGTTAAGAGCTAGGCCCCTGTGATTGAATAGCTATAGATTTAAATCTCATTTTTTATACTTTTAGGTGGACAGATATCAAATTCCCTCAGCTTCTTTATTTTAATTATAATTATATATAAGATATATACTTATATATGTAAATACAGGGGTGGGCAAAGGTAGGTTTACAATTTTGAGTATGTGAACACAGGGTTTATTCTTGTATTATTATTTATTAATTATTGCATTATTTTCCATACAAACAGCCTTAAACCTACTTTTGCCAACCCCTTTATATAATATAATTCATGTACATCATCTAAAATGTATTTTATTAGTTTTATTATCTGTAACATTTACATATAGATTATATGTGTAAAGATAGTCTTAATTATAGTTCCTACATGATGAATTGTTAAATGAGGTAATGCATTTAGAAGCGACATAAATGATCGTTGATATTTGGTAAATGTGTTGAACATGGACATGTGCTCACGACAGAGATATAGAAATAAAGCTAAATTGCCTGTCCCGAGGAAATCCATCATTTACTAGGGAAATAGCCAACTCATCATGACAAGTGTCATGAGAGAGATGAGAACAAGCTACCAGGAGACCGCAAAGGGTGCACATGCCCACAGACTTGGAAGGCTCCTGCAACAGGTGTTTTAAAAATTGTTTTGCTTAGCCTTAGGAAAAGAGTGACGGAAGAGACTGGAGAACTGTACAGGGGCAGGAAACAGTCCATGCAAATCAGTGGCGGCAGAGAACCGAAGCCTTTTTCAGGGAGTGATGCCCAGAAGATAAAGTGTGACGAAAGGTGAAACCAGAGGTGGAGAGTGAATGGGGAGCCAGTCCTGATTTCGGCAGTGGGCGGGGTCTGCCTTCAAAGAGAATGATTCATGTGGGAAACCAGGTCAGAGCTGTTTCTGGTGAAGGTGAGAATTAATGGCGATCTATGTGTTCCTGTTCTTGTAAAAAAAAAGAATTAATAATATGACTCTTCTTACGGGTCTGATCATTTAATTACCTATAGAAGACACGAGCACCAACATGATTTCTGCCTCCACCTCCTTGGTGACTCACGATGGGAATTCTGAGTAACAGGTCCCTGTCACTCTGAAACCGCACCTGAGACTAGGCATTGGGAGAGACACGATGCGAACCATGGGCGCCGACACCCTTCTCAGCTTAATCTTCTTTCCCTTCCATCCCAACTTTCTTTCTTTCTTTTCCCCGATATTTTCATTTTTCCTTCCAACCATACCTTGGACCTCCTAAAAAGCCTTTGTTTAGTCTTTTCAATGGGACTTTGAAACAAATACAAGTTTTCTATGTATGTATGATAAGTTGAGAGTTAGAATCAACTAACTTTTATTAAGCACCTTCTGTGTGCTAAATTTTGTAACTGCTGTGGCATTTCCATTTTATCAATCAGAAAACTGACTTTCACAAATATAAAGTGCTTTGCTCACTCATACCTATGTTTTCCTCTTTCTTCCCAGACTACTTTACCTTTTCCAGCCCAGTCCCATCTAGACGGGGTCACATGACTAGTTCTCACCAACAGAATTCAGTGGAGGCAAAGTCTCACCTCAACCCGAGGAGGTTAAAAGTGCACAGGCGTTCTCTTCACTCTTGCTCTTTACCTTTTCCAGCCCAGTCCCATCTAGACGGGGTCACATGACTAGTTCTCACCAACAGAATTCAGTGGAGGCAAAGTCTCACCTCAACCCGAGGAGGTTAAAAGTGCACAGGCGTTCTCTTCACTCTTGCTCTTCATCATTTGTTTTGGATGATCTATAATGAGAGCCAAACTTCTGTTGTTTATGTTCATTATACTTGGAGCTGTGTTTGCTAAAGCAGAGAGTGTTTTCTAGTCAGTGTATAACCCGATGATGGCAGAATTAGAAATACCTGCTGTGGGAGAGGGACTATGTTGGTTTTCAAAGGTATAAGCATGAATTAAAACAGTCTGGGCCCGGCTGGTGTAGTTCAGTGGATTGAGCGGGGGCTGGGAACCAAAAGGTCCCGGTTCGATTCCCAGTTGGGGCACATGCCAAGGTTACAGGCCAGGTCCCCATTGAGGGCCATGTGAGAGGCAACCATACATTGCTCTTTCTCCCTCCCTTCTCCTCTCTCTAAAAATAAATAAATAAAATCTTTAAAAAAAAATTCTTAAAAAATAAATAAATAAAACAGTCTGGGTCCTTGAGAAGCTTTAAGGCCAATAGGATCCTGAAATATTGACAGAAATGGTGGGATACAAAATACAAATTGAAAAGGATTTCTGCAAAAAACAAATGAAAGGGCATAAGAATTAAGAGAGCAAATAAGTTGTGTCATTGTGTAATGAGGGAGGACTTTCAGGAGGAGGAGGGGGTCTTTGAGCTGGGAGGATGGGTAGCCTGCAGAGACAGAATCACCGGGAAATGAAGGAAAGACAAGAGCATGCATAGTTGTTCAGTGCAATGGACACGGGACACGTGAGCAATGGGAGGATGGGACCCCGTCATGACAGACACTGCAGGCCAGGTTAATGGCTTGGCGCATCGTTATGTTTGGCTAAGGGCTCTCCCCAACAGCTGATGGCTGGAAAATCTTTGAGATAAATGGCAGGCCATGCCCTCAGAGTTTGAGGACTATTCACAAGAATGGTTTTATCACTCACCCCCTGGAGCTCAGACCACAGAGGGTTTCACACCTGAGAGCTGGTCTCTGAGGACAGGAGACAGAGAAGATCAGAGATCGCTGGGGGTGGGCAGGACGGAAGAAACAGCATCCAGAATTGGTCCACCCTGGCAAGGTTGCAGACCCTGAATGAGGTTGGAGATAAAATAACCCGCAGAGCTTTTAGATCCTGCTCCATTTAGGGCTTGCTCAGGGGAAGTATATCAAGGGCCTTTTCTCCCTAGGAGTACACATGTACATGAAAATAACAAGGTTGGCGATGGATGTCATGGCGGCGGAGGCCATGCGGGGGAAATGGTCCTTCAAAGTAAAAGCTCAAATGAAGCCAGCAATTTAGGTCTTTTCACAGCCTGACTTAGTGGTTCTTCCTATAACTAACAGCTAGGAGAGGCACTCTCTGGGTACATATGTCTTTAAAGTTTGAGTATCTCTTTCATTATTTTTATAGTGCACACATATCTCAAGCTTTAACTGTTCTTTTCATCATTGTAGCTAGGAGCAAAAATGCCGTCCAGCTGCTCAGTCTGTTTGTGCGAAATCGGGTCTCTTCTGAGTGCTGTGACATTTGTCCAGCGAGATGGCCCAAATGTACAGAAGGGTCAAGCTGGAAAGAGACAGTGACAACTCTGAATTTTTTTTTTAATAAATCAGTGTGGTATCAGATCTTTCTTTGTTGGAAAAAAACACGTCCCCTTGTCTCCCAAGTTATGTGAAATTTTCCCATTGTTTTAGACACAATTCCTGGCCATGTTTATGTAGTGGGGAAGAGAAGGGAAAAGAGTAGAGCTAACATTTATTTAGCACTTTCTGTCTACCACATGCTTTATATTTATTATTTAGTCATCAGAATAACCCTGTTTACTGTAGCAATCCCTTCTTCCAACCTCTACAGAATAGGACACCAAAGTTTAGTTGACTTAAGGGAATCATCCCAGGTCACATAGCTATAAAGAACAGAGATAAAGCAAGTTTGTCCTGACTTGAGAATTCATGCCATTAAGTTGTTCATAACCAAATATGCACTCTAATCATAGAGCTTTCATTAAATGGCCTAAGAAGATAAAACAGGATGTACATACGTAAGTGCGAAATAACCGTGTATCAACCTCATCTACAAACAATGACTACAACTAATGCAAAGCAACAATCACGTGTGATCACTGTAAGATTGTATTCAGGAAGAGGTGCTATCTGAGCAGATTTGAGCTTGCTCCTTTTGGGATGCCATTAATTTGTAAACATCATTACAATATGAATATTACTATATAGCATATTATGATATTTTTCTGTGAAAGCCACTGTCATGCTCTTTTCTTAATGCATTTATTTCAAAATGTATTCTTTAGAGCTCATTGTCGTTAGGTCTGAATAATCTTAATTAAATGTGATCTTTGACAGATTTATGCACAAAGCAGGTTCCTCTTGCTTTCACTCACCTATAAATTCACCAAACACTCATTGACTGCCTCCCAGATTTTAGATACTAAAGCTTTGTAGTCAAGAAACCCAGTGTCAGAGTCAGAAGAAAACTCACTACACAGTCAGAAAGTAACATGGCAAGCGCTGTGAGAGAGGTTCTGCATGAGGTATAGGACCAGGGTGGGGGCACCCACCTCACTAGGGGGAGAGAGGCTTCCTGGACACAGTGACACCACGCAAAGCTCTGAAGATAAGGAGGTGATGGCTGGGCGGACAGGCTCAGTGAGTGTCGCAGGTGCTGGAGTCTAAGAGGAGTCAGAGAATGTGTGGGGTCTTTTCTCGTTTATCGGTGAGTGGCAGATGGTGACACTGGACAAGCAAAGTGACAGAGCAGGAAGGTGAGCTCTGAATGCTCTGGGGTCCACCAGATGAGTTAAAATTTCCCTCTCCTCCCTCTGCATCTCAGAGAAAGACATCCATGTGATTATATATTTCAGTTTTGTTTTTCTCTTTTGAAGTACTTTCTCTCACTCACTTTACCACTATTTGGGCTTCCTCTCTTTTGGGTCATTATCAGAAAAATCAGATCTTACTTGTTCAATCCTGTAGCGTATGGTTTTGCAAGTGAGGGTCTCTGTTCCCTCTCACCGGGTAGACAGGACTATGAAGGTTGTTCATACATCCGTTCTCCTGAATCTTTCCTAGCAGAGGCATTCCACTGCGTGCTGAAGAGATGCCAGCATTTAGAAGAACTTCTGAGGATAGCAAGATGCTGTCTGTGAAACATCGTGGCACCGTGCTAAGGGACCTCGAAACAACATACTTCTGGAGAGAATTAGAAAACCAGGTCGTCAGGACTTGGCAAAATCCTGTCAGAAGACAAGAATTGGCCTGGGTGGCTTAGTGGATTGAGTGCCTTCTTGCAAACCAAAGGGTCACTGGTTCGATTCCTAGTCAGGATACATGCCTGGGTTGCAGGCCAGGTCCCCAGTAGGAGGCGCATGAGAGGCAACCACACATTGATGTTTCTCTCCCTCTCTTTCTCCCTCCCTTCCCTTCTCTCTAAAAATAAGTAATAAAATCTTTTTTAAAAAAGCTTGCTTCAAAAGAAAAATAATTAGGGCTGGCCACATTGTCAAGGTCATTTCAGATCCTACTATTTTGTTTCTCTGATAATAATGACAATAAAAATAGCACCTGTTTTTCTGACTCACACAATTTTCAGTCCTTCGCCTATGATGTCCTCTGAGCAGCTGATGCAGAGAGCAGACCTTGGAGGACCAAGACTGCTTTCCATCAGACCTCCAGGGTAAGCGACATTTTAAATGGGCGATGTGAGGGGCTGAACAACCTGTGATCCGTCCTCCTGTGTTTGATACGACGGCTTCATGAAAGGAAAAGCTGGCCTCCACATCACTAAATCTTAAAGTTTAAGAATATTCGAAGAATATCGTATCTTTCCTATATAATCTATCACTTACAGTTGTTTATAAAAACATTTAAAGGTATTTAAGTTTTCAGCTTGTATCTACCACGGAGAAAAGTATGTTAAAATGTGCCATTTTCCCCACTATACTTTGGAGCTTTTCGTTCGTGTGCACTGAACTTGCCTTTTCATGAATGCGAGCAGCGCTCTTGTGGATGGTGACATCAGCGTCAACAAAGAGAGTGTTTCGGAGACATGCTCACTGGACAGAAACCTGAAAAGTAGAGAAAGAAATGACCTATGAGACTTGAAGGAACTGTCCAGAAAACAATGGACAGGACCCAGAACTAGAAATTTCACAATGGGTGTGAGCTAGGAGGAAGAGAAAGAGGAGAGTAGGACTTAGGTAAAAGTGTGCTTTCCAAAGTGGGTTCCATGGAACCCATTCTGCTACATGTTTCTCAGAAGAAGATTGAGCTCTTGTGGTCGAAGAAGTTGAATGCATCGCCATTGAGGGGGTGCATATCAGCCTTACAAAGGCTCTGGGAAATCCTACAATAAAGACATTTTTGAAACTTCATTGAATCCAGAGGTTTTTCAACCTTCTTTGTCACAGACACTTATTTATTTTCATATCTCTGTACCAGCATTCCATGAAACACACTTTGAGAAATGCTGTTTAGGGAGGAGTGAGAGAAAGCATGACCTACTTTTTTTTTTTTTTTTTTTTGAAAAGTAGACCTACCAGCATGCCTGTGAGATGCAGGAGGTTATTTTACAATGTCCTTCCCAGAAGATCTTTTAAAACTATGCATGGTGAATTATTGGGGGTGAAGTGTACCGATGTCTCCAACTCACTTTAAAAATTATCAAAAACAAGCTAAGTTGATAGATGGACAGAGAGATAGATAATATGATAAAATAAAATAGCAAAATGTTAATTATAGAATCTAAGCAGGAGGTGCATTAGATATTCATTGTAACCACTTTTTGAACTTTCCTGAATGTTTGAAAAGTTTTTAGACAAAATGTTGGGAGGACAAAAATACACGTTCAATCAACACTTACATGAAGTATGGCTTAGAAGGAGGTAGAAAGACTTGAATTTTCAACTTTGCATCATAGTTTCCATCTGCCGATTGTGTACAAGGTACTATACCAGAAACTTCATATACAGATATTATCTCATTTAATAATCCAATCCAATGAAAGGGGAGTTTGGGGACCCCCCTTTCAATGAGAAGACAAGTATGACTCCATGAGGCTGTGTCACAGCAAAATGCGCCCTTGTTAAAGCCCTGTTTTTATGTGGCGGGTAACAGGTGCTCTCTTTCCCCTTCCATTCTCCACTAGGAAAATGGGACAGTGCCTGTTGGGAACCTTCCCCCACCCTCCCAGAGCCTGCAGCCTTACTTTACAGTTGAGTTACTTTGTAGTCAGTTTGGGGAGAAGCAGAAAAGTGTAGGTAAGTTACCTACCCCCAGAAAAAGTCAAGATTTACTGCAGGAGGTGGGGGTGGGAGACCAAAAGAAAGTGTGAGAAGAAGCAAAGAGAAGATTCTGTGCAGGACATGTAGATTGTGGTGGAGGAGATGGAAGTGAGAGAGAAGAAGAAAAAAGCACCAAAGCAGTTTGGGGAGCTAGTTGAGAGCAAGAGGAATGGAAGGAAGGAATTTTTTAGTGCCATGGTGGCTTATAATGAGATTTTCTTCAATATTCTTTGAGGGATGCAATATAATTTGAGTTACTTTTATGTCTTTGTTTTTTGAAACTTTTTTTCTGACTGTGACATTTCTTTGCCCTGTCTTTTTAAAAATGTGTGTTGGGAGTGCATTTTTGTCACTGTATACTTCAGAAGAACCCATAGGTCACATGGCCTTGCTGCCACAGTGATCATGTGATTTTCTTCATCATCACGTGGTGGGGACATCACTGGGCTGGATGCCGGAAGGGAGGGCAGTCGGGAAGTGCAGGCAATGATGTAGAACACTCTCCTTTTACTACTGTGTAAACTTTAGTAAATTAGCAGCCATTCTGACCTCAGCACTAGTATGCCAATCAAAATGGTCTTAACTGCTGAGAGCTTCGGCTAATTATTCATGGGGTTCTTGGAGCCCACATGAACATCAGCCTGCTGAAGTGCTACATGACATATGTAACTGAAAACCTGTGGGTCTGGGGAAGACAGGCCTGACCATAGTCGTCCAGCAAGATCAGGCTTGGTTTGGGTTTTTCACTGCTGCTGTCCTTTGGCCCCAAAAGATAGCAGAGTCTTTAGCTTCACCAATGAAAATCAAAGATTTTAGGTCTTCTGGTTGAGCTACCAAAATAGAACTATGGGCTTAATATCATCTTTCTCTAAGCTCCCCACTTCCATCAGAATCGCCCACCCACTCACACAGTCTAAGAATTTCTTTTCCAGGTTCTATGGCGCTGCCCATGAGTACCCCCACCTCACCTCCACTGGGCACCTTATTGCAGTGGACCGCGCATGAATATTAGATTCGTTCTTTTTGCCACTTCCTGTCAGGTTGCCAGAGCCCCATCTGTCAACTGGAGCTGGATTTTCATTCTTCATGGCAATACCAGGCCAAATAATCAACCCTAACTTCACTGGTTTCTCAAGAGCCTGCTGCGGCAGCCACACCACTTGCGTAGCGATGAATGCATCGTCAAGGTTCTTCACTGCAAGAGGACGATGCCAGACAAGCTAAACAGAAAACACACGTATCAAAAGCATATTGCTTGAGAGCGGGGGAGGCCATGTGTATGTGGGCGGGGGTACACGGGTAATCTCTGTACCTTCCGCTCAGTTTTGCTGTGCATCTAAAACTGTTCTATGAAACATAAAGTCTATTTTGAATAAAAGCACATTGGATAACAGGCTTTCTAGAGAAGTCAGAGAACCAGACTTGGAGCCTACACAAGAAAAACGCAAGCCACTGAGCTGGTCCCCTGACTACCATTGCCTGGGGGTGGACATTGGATGCTGCTCCTGGGAACTCTACTGGGTCACCTCTGTCAGATAGATGCAGCTGCTATGAATGTCGCTGCCTCTCCTCATGGCCCGAGAGGAGTAAATACAATCTCTGCTTTTGGGAGCTGCTAGCCACTCCCCCCCTGCCACTCAAAGTCAGGGGATGGTTCTGACTGAGGTAGCTTAAGCCATTTGCTCTCTCAGAGGGGTTTCTCTGGAAGCAGGCTCTGAAATAAAGATTGGTATGCAAGTGATTTATTAAAGAAGATTTTAATGCCATATGATATAATATGGGAATGTGCAATATATGATATAACAATAAAACGATCTCATCTAGATTTAATTCCTTCATTTGGGAGTCAGGGTAGTATAGCAGAAAACTTTGCCATGAAAACATCTTGGGTTTGGATGTGACACAGACTAGCTGTCTACACTTATTTAAGTAGGATTGCCAGGGAAAAAACGCAGGTCACCCAGCAAAGTTTGTAGTTCAGTTTCTTTCTTAGCAAGTACAGCTCAAATAGTGTATGAACATAGCATACTAAAAATTATCCATTGATTACCTGACGTTCTGATTTGACGGAGCATTCCGTAATTTGTTTGCTAAATCTGGCAACCCTATATATAAGTCATTGACCTCTGGTCTTCAATGTTCTGTCTGAGAAATGGTCCTGTGTCCCTTTAGAACACAGAGACACTCCATGGATCTTCCAGGACAGTTGACCCCTAGTGCAGCAGCCAATGAGACAAGATGCAAGAGTGAAGGTGTTTTTCTGTTTTCTTCCCTTTGTGAAACACGATCCAGACAGATGTTCCTTTATCAGATGGAAGCCTGCAGGACACGGGCTTTATCTGCGTCACAGCTGACGGCCTCCCAGCTGGCCTGCAAACACAGCTCCCTTGGCGCGCCTTGCTTCCAGCTTGCAGCAGGCAGCTGATGGCAAGATTGGGACTGCCTGGTCCTTACCATCTTCCCAATGGCTCCTCCTCCTCACGCCTCTTCTGTTCATGACATTAAAAAAAAAAATCATAGCCTCTATTTTACTGAGCAGCTGCTTCTCTGGGACTCCTTATCGCTCAGGCCAGAATGACTACAGGGAAACCTATGAAAAGTGACATTTAGACAACATTGCCCATAGGAACCACAGAACTCCAATTTTGCAGGTTGGAGAATTACTTATCAGCCTTATTCACTTTCAAACTGTTCTGTTGTATCATTTCTAGGGGGCATTGAAAGAATGGGGAGGCAATAGCGTATACTAGCTCTGTGATCTTAAATGACTTCCAGTTCCTCACAGCAGAACTTGTGCAATGCTTTCTGCAGTCTCTCACGTTGCCTTCCTGAAATGTGGAAGCAGAGCAGGGTACAGTGTATGCCTGCCCCAGGCACCGCATTGATTCATGGAAGCTTGGAGCCAACCCGCCAAAGTCAAGGCGCTGGTCCTTGGCAGAGCTGGGAGCAGAGTTTGCCTTTCCCATTCCAGTGAATGGCCTCTCTCCCCTGCTCACTGCTGTCCCCAAGAATATAGAACACTCAGCGAAGCCTGTCTCTCCATTTTCTGCTACACTCTATAGTCTTGGTCCTCATCTTTTCATTAAGACTCCTCACATGATACTAGTGAGGGCCTGGGCTCTTCGTAAAAACATGGTGCCAAATCTCCTAAGGAAGTTAAGTTCACAGCTAGTGAAAGGAACTCTGCACGGGAGTTCCTCGGAATCTGTAGGTGTTGATCCCTGAACTCTATTTTCATTCGCCCATATATCAATGAATTACTGGGCTCTGTTTTAGTTTGGAGTATTTAGGATCAGACGCAGAAATAAGGATATGTATGAAAATGACCACTGACTCTCCTGTTGAGGAGCAAATTGATTGGCAGCCCCAGGCTGTGCCCTCTGGATCCACCTGCACATCAGCGGTGCGGTCACACTCATCATGGACTGGCGATTGACCCCAGCGGAATCCTACAGAGGCCCTTTCTGTGTGGCGTGGGCATCCTTGACTGCATGCCTTTGTCTCTAGGACTATCCTGCCACCTGGTCTGGCCTGTCTTAGAGTTGCCCAGCAGCCCAAGGGTCTTCCCAGGCAGCCCTCCTTCCTCCCCACCACCCGGGGCAGATCTGCATCTCTGTCTGTAGACCTCCCATGCCTAGCCCTGCTCTCCCTTGTTTTCCAACACAAACATGTCCCCCAGGAGGTTTCTTGGCATTTCCTTCTCCTTGGAGAACCTAAACTCAGAGGTGGTCCCGGGAAGCAGGAGGAGGGAAGGGGGAGGGGAGACAGGGAAAGAAGGAAAACCAACAGAGGGCGTTGACATGTCTGCCACCCTCGGCCTCAGGACACCCAGCCCTGCCCAGAACCTCCTGAGAAGCTGTGTGCAGCTCACCTAAGACATACCGCCCAGGACAAGAAACCCGGAGCAGTTACTCACACCTCCTTCCCCCTCCCCTCACCACATGATGGCCACCCCAGGGGCATTAACTGTCTTGCAGTTAGGACTCCCAGATGCCTGCCTGGCCTCTGAGGTGACTGGGGGACGGGACCAGGCAGTCAGATTCCAGAGCCCAAACGCAATCCCTAAGCTGTGCCCCTCAAACTTAGTACAGCATTTGAAAGCTTGACTTTGAAACCAACATAGTGCATCCATCAGTTAGTTTGTGTGGGTCAGAAATTAGTGACAGTTTGTCAATACACGTCCTTTCTACCAAAATATTCCATCTGGTAGAGTGGAAAAATATTCCATCTGGTAGAGTGGTAGCTTCTATTCAGCTAGCTGCTGGAAGACTGTGGCTACTTTCTAGCTGTGTGACCTTGGGTAGAGGACTTAACCTCTCTGTGCCTCAATTTTCTGTAGATCAAAACCAGAAAAGCAGGTAGTAGTCCATCTCGCTGAACTCCCGAAAGCTGCACCAACTGGCTGAACTCAAAGGTCCTTATTCTGAGGACCTTTGGTGCGCACGTGTACGCAGGAGCTTTGTGAACTGTCAAGTGCTATCCAAGTGGAACAGGTTAGACTTCTTGAATACACTTGAACTTACTCGATGGGTCCCTGCTCTGTTTCTGAAACAAATGCATAGCTTGTCTTGCCTGGCCTTCCCTGCCCCCACGCCACTGTGTTACAGAAGCTGTCCTCTGATTACAAAACTGGTTGTGCAATCTCACCAGGACAGGATGTTTCATTCTATTCCAAACAGCTTAGATAACACAGAGGTAAGAGTTTGTAATTCATCCTTCATTGATCAATGTTCTTGACTGTTACACGCTTGCCTGAATCCCATCCCATTCACTTGTAACACCAGAGGCTGAAGAACAATGAATGGATTCATGTCTCAGGTCAGTTGCTCACCCTCTGCCTGAAAAGGTCCCTAAATCTTACTGGGTCATCATCCACCACTACCGGACCCTAATGAAAGCTAAGGCCTCTTTTCCCAGGAAAAAAATAAACATTAAAACACACAAACTGTATACACGCACACACTCAAACAAACTACGAGGTACGATTTTGTGGGATTCACAGCCCCTCTGAAACCAGGGACTATTGGTCCATGAAAAACCTTCGATCTCGATGCCAGCTAGATAGAGTTTTAAATACCTGTTGTGTATACGGCATCTTAACGACGCTGCTGGCCCACGGGACGTGCTCAGTAAATAGCAGCTGCCTCTATCTTTAAGGGAATACACAGTTTCCAGAAACATTACACAGTCTCCAGAAATGTTCAAAACAAACACAAAGAAACAAACAATCAAACAAAAAGGCTGCACACTGTGAAAAAGAGATTTCCTCTTTCTAAAGGGAAGAGGTTTGTGTTCAAGCTCCGATGAGGCTAGTGTTGGCTCTCCCCCTGCTGGCGGAGGTGAACATCCTTTGTTTTGACGCCAACGAG
>PVJI01025873.1:0-19795 GCA_004026765.1 Micronycteris hirsuta
TAAATCCTTCCATTTGACCTGCCAACAGCAATCAAGGCTCAACTACAAGAGGAGAGTGTATTCAGCCCACACAGAGCGCTCACCTCATATACCCAGCTTGGGTGATAGGGGAGGCTGTGCCACTGTACCCTACCGGACACCTGCTACGTTAGCCCACACTACCAAGACAGGGAGTTATAGCAGCTCTACCTGATGCATACAAACAAACACAGGGGGACTGCCATAATGAAGAGACAAAGAAACGTGGCCCAAATGAAAGAACGGATCAAAACTCCAGAAAAAGAACTAAACAAAAGGGAGATTAGCAATCTATCAGATGCAGAGTGCAAAACACTGGTTATAAGGATGCTCTAGGAACTTAGTGAGGACCTCAACAGCGTAAAACACATCCAGTCAGAAATGAAAAATGCACTAATTGAAATAACAATTTACAGGGAAACAGTAGAATGGATGAAGCTGAGTTTCAAACCAATGATTCGGAACATAAGGAAGAAAAAAACAACCAGTCAGAACAACAAGAAGAGAAAAGAATCCAGAAAATATGAGGACAGTGTAAGCAGCCTGTGGGACCACTTCAAGCACTCCAACATTCGCATTATAGGGGTGCCAGAAGGAGAAGAGAAAGAGCAAGAAATTGGAAATCTATTTGAAAAAATAATGAAAGAAAACTTTCCTAATTTGGTGAAGGAAATAGACTTGCAAGTCCAGGAAGTACAGAGAGTCCTCAACAAGATGGATACAAAGAGGTGCACTCCAAGACACATCATAATCGAAATGCCAGAGGTTAAAGATAAAGAGAAAATCTTAAAAGCAGCAAGAGAAAAGAAGTTAGTTACTTACAGGGCAGTTTCCATAAGACTGTTAGTTGATTTCTCTAAAGAAACTTTGCAGGCAAGAAGGGATTGGCAGATGGAGGGGGGTTGGCGAGGGAGAATGGGTGAAGAGGTGAGGGGATTAAGAAGTACAAATAGGAAGTTACAGAATAGCCATGGGGATGTAAAATACAGTAAAGGAAATGGAGTAGCCCAAGAACTTATACATGTGACCCGTGGATTGCCTGAAGGAGTGGGCGGGGGGGGGGTTGCTGGGTGGACGGGGGCAAAGGGGGAAAATTGGGACAACTGTAATAGCATAATCAATCAAATATAATTTAAAAAACCACTACAAATGACCTTTAATAATAACTATGTAAAATGTTAATTTCCCAAGCAGAGGCTATATAGGAAGGGGCAGAAGCATCCTTCCTCTGATTGTTGTCTCTGCATTTTACAATGAGCTCTTGGCCACTTGGATATGTCTATATCTTGGACAGAATACTGTTGATAATACTCATTAGTTATGCTGGGAACCCACAGATTCCCAAAGCACTTGTATCTCATTACTTAGTCTAGCCCTGAGTTAATGCTGGCTTCTTAAAATAATAGCTGCGTAAGACCTAGCTTCTGTGTGAGAGTGTGGGTTCTCAAAAGTGAGCTGTCGAAATGTGACTTGGAGTCAGCACTCAAATATGGGAAAGGATGTCTAGGGTCAGAGTTCAGCCCTGTCAGAGAGTTGCCATATACACCCTTTCAGATATACTGCACAACATCCCCACCCCCATCAATATCCTGCACCAGAATGGTACAATTTTTACAACCAATGTACTTACACTGACACCCAAAATTCATAGTTTACATTAGGGTTAACTCTTGGTATTGTACATTCTATGGGTTTTGGCAAATGTATTATGATATCATATGGGGTTTTAAGATGGAGATTTGATTTGACTTCCTGAATATTGGAATTTAGAGAACATTATTTTATGGAGACCACAGAACAGAATATTCTTGGAAAACCCAAGGTACAGTCACTGTATGTAGGTGCCTCAGATCAGTTCCAGTGCTTATCTGCTTTGGTTAGTGCTCCAGAGGGGCCATGGAATAGACTACAGAGTAGGTGATGAGCAGGGATGCAATTTTGTTTGCTCAGGTGGCTTGCAAAGGCTGCAAGAGCTGTTCTGGGTGCTGCTGGGCTTCTGGAGACGACAGAGTCAGATAGATTTGGCTTCTAAAGCATACAGCTAGAATTTGAAAGCACATTGGTTTGGATCCAGCAACTTTTAAAAAATCTATTTTATTGATTATTCTATTACAGTTGTCCCATTTTTTTCTCCCCTTTATTCCTCTCCACCCTATCCCCCCACCCCACCCCCACCATCATTCTCCCACCTTAGTTCATGTTCATGGGTCATACATATAAGTTCTTTGGCTTCTCCATTTCCCATACTATTCTTAACCTTCCCTTGTCTATTTTGTACCTACCATTTATGCTTCTTATTCCATGTACCTTTTCCCTTCTCCCTCTTCCCGCTGGTAACCCTCCACGTGATCTCTATTTCTGTGAATCTGTTCCTGTTCTAGTTGTTTGCTTAGTTTGTATTTGGTTGGGGTTTTTTTTATTTTTGGTTCAGTTGTTGATAGTTGTGAGTTGTCATTTTACTGTTGATAGTTTTGATCTTCTTTTTCTTAGGTAAGTCCCTTTAACATTTCATATAATAAGGGCTTAGTGATGATGAACTCCTTTAACTTGACCTTATCTGGGAAGTACTTCCTCTGCCCTTCCATTCTAAATGATAGCTTTGCTGGATAGAGTAATCTTGGATGTAGGTCCTTGCTTTTCATGACTTGGAATACTTCTTTCCATCCCCTTCGTGCCTGTAAGGTTGCTTTTGAGAAATCAGCTGAGAGTCTTACGGGAACTCCTTTGTTGGTAACCATCTCCTTTTTTCTTGCTGTTTTTAAGATTGTCTCCTTATCTTTCATCTTGGGTAATGTAATTATGATGTGCCTTGGTGTGTGCTTCCTTGGGTCCATCTTCTTTGGGACTCTCTGAGCTTCCTGGACTCCCTGAAAGTCTATTTCCTTTGCCAGCTTGGGGAAGTTCTCCTTCATTATGTTTTCAAATAAGTGTTCAATTTCTTGCTCTTCCTCTTCTCCTTCTGGCACCCCTATGATTCAAATGTTGGAACATTTAAAGTTGTCCCAGAGGTTCCTAAGCCTCTCCTCATTTTTGTTGAACTCTTGTTTCTTCATTCTGTTCTGTATGAATGTTTATTTCTTCCTCTGGTCCAGATTGTTGATTTGAGTCCCAGTTTTCTTCCCTTCACTGTTGGTTCCCTTTATTTCACTTTTTATAGCCTTTACTTTTTCCTCTGTTTTGCAACCATCTTCAACTAATTCTGTGAGCATTCTGATTACCAGCATTTTGAACTGTACATCTGATAGGTTGGCTATCTCTTCATCACTTAGTTGTAATATTTCTGGAGCTTTGATCTATTCTTTCATTTGAGCCACATTTTTTTGTCTCAGCGTGTCTGTTATGTAGTAAGGGGTGGACCCTTAGTTATTCGCCAGGGCAGGCCAACCCACATCACTGAGTTGTGGTACTGTATGTGGAGGAGGGATCCAAGAGGGAACAGTGTTGCTTGCTCGGCTTTCACCTGGCTTTCAGTCACTTTCCCCGCTACCCACAAGCGAATTGGGCCCTTCTGGTGCTGATTTTCAGGTGGGTAGTTTGGTGTACATTCTAGGACCCTGTGAGTCTCTCCAACGAACTATCTTGTAAGGCTGGGAGTTTCTCCTGCCGCCTCAATCCCCATAGGTTTTTACAGCTAGAGGTTTTGAGGCTTTATTTTGCTGCACTGGAATCCTGGGTTCCACGGTCTGTCTCGCTCTCCATTTGTTCCTCCCAGTTTCCTCACTCGAATGTGGGACCACCCATTCCGCCAGCTGCCGCCTTGCCATGAATCCTCTCCACTCTGGCTGCCTGTCTCTGCCCCTCCTACCTGTCTGGATGAATGTTTTTTCTTTAACACCTTGGTTGTTGGACTTCCCTACAGATCAATTTTCTGGCAGTTCTGGTTGTTTTTTGTATTTAAATGTGGTGTTGTCCTTCTTTTGGTTGTGTGAGGAGGCACAGTGTGTCTGTCTGCGCCTCCATCTTGGCCAGAAGTCCCAATCACTTTTTCTTCACCAATATTCCTAAAACATGTGGCACATATTAAAAGCTCAGAAATTGGTTTAATTTTCAGGAGGATCAGTACATAACCTGTTTTTCAGCTGTCCACTGAAAGCATGGAAAATGAGTCTGTTACTATGTATAAATTTGTAGTGACTTTTTATGTCTTATTTGCTTTATATATTTTTTCTGATTGTATTTCTGAAAATGGAATACCTTTGTCTCTAATCTTAAAGGCAGTGCATATTCTTTCTTAAATGTGTCTTCTAAGTTTATTTCTCCTGAGAGCTTTACAGTGAAGTCGCATGTCAAGTAGTCACTTTGGAACTATTAGATAAAACTGAAACCATTAAAAGCTCAGGAAGCATAAAAAGTGGTTTTGATATTTGATACAGAGACCTATGCTCACCCTTCTCCCTAGCTACAGGCCAGAATTCTTAATGCCTTTCAATTATCTCCATCTGTGTGCCCCTCTGGTCTCTCAGACCTGCACTATCTGCTGTCTTCCTTACTTTTTTTTTAATATATTTTATTGATTATGCTATTACAGTTGCCCCATTTTCCCCCCTTTCTTCCCCTCCACCCCCCTCCCCCCCCCTTTAGTTTTTGTCCATAGGTCATACACATAAGTTCTTTGTCCTCTACACTTCCTATTACTATTCTTAACCTTCCCCTGTCTGTTTTCTACCTACCATCTATGCTACTTATTCTCTGCACCTTTTCCCCCTCTCTCCCCCTGCCACTCCCCTGTTGATATCCCTCCATGCCTTATATAAATCCCTTTAACATTTCATATAATAAAGGCTGGGTGATGATGAACTCCCTGAACTCGACCTTATCTGAGAAGCACTTTATCTGCCCTTGCATTCTAAATGATAGCTTTGCTGGATAGAGTATTCTTGGATGTAGGTCCTTGCCTTTCATGACTTGGAATACTTCTCTCCAGCCCCTTCTTGCCTGCAGAGTCTCTTTTGAGAAATCAGCTGACAATCTTAATGGGAATTCCTTTGTAGGTAACTATCTCCTTTGCTCTTGCTGCTTTTAAGATTCTCTCCTTATTTTTAATCTTGGGTAATGTAATTATGATGTGCCTTGGTGTGTTCCTCTTTGGATCCAACTTTTTTGGGACTCTCTGAGCTTCCTAGACTTCCTGAAAATCTATTTCCTTCACCAGTTTGGGGAAGTTCTCCTTCATTATTTGTTCAAATAAGTTTTCAATCCCTTGGTCTTCCTCTTCTCCTTATGGCAGCCCTATGACTCAGATGTTGGGACGTTTAAGGATGTCCTGGAGGTTCCTAAGCCTCTCCTTGTTTTTTTGAATTCTTGTTTCTTCATTCTTTTCTGGTTGGATGTTTTTTTCTTTCTGCTGGTCCACTCCGTTGATTTGAGTCCCAGTTTCCTTCTCATCCCTTCTCATTTGTTCAAGTAATTGCGACAATTTTTCGTCAAATTCTGTGAGCATCCTGATTACCAGTGCTTTGAACTGTGTATCTGATAGGTTGGCTATCTCTTCGTCACTTATTTGTATTTTTTCTGGAGCTTTGATATGTTCTTTCATTTGGGCCATTTTTTTCCCGGTGCACCTGTTACTTTAAGGGGCGGAGCCTTAGGTGTTCACCAGGGCTGGGTAGCCCACATCATTGTGTTGTGACGCTGTGGGGGCGGGGTAACCCACGTCGTTGTGTTGTGACACTGTCTGTGGGGGCGGGACCTGAGAACAATGGAGCTTGCTCTGTTCTCCGCACTTCCCCAGCTACCCACAAGCAAGTTGGGTCCTTCTGTGCTGGCTCCAGGGTGAGTGGGCGGGTCTGCGCAGTTCCACGTCCCTGTGGGTCTCCCCAGCGAACTCTCCTGTGAGGCCGGGAGTTCCTCCCGCCACCGCCTCAGCCCCCACAGGTGTCTTCAGTCGGTGGTTTGAGGCTTTATTTCCCCGCGTTGGTGGGCTGCGTGGTCTGTTCCGCTCCCCAGCTTTTCCTCCCAGTTTATCTGCGTGAGAATGAGGGACCCCCCAGTCCACCAGTCTCAGCCCCGGTTTCACCAAGTGCACCTGCCGCGTTTTGGCCAGGTGCGCCCGCCACGGGCCGCTCCCCGCGGCTGGAGTGTTGCCGGTACCGCTCCATAAACCGCGTCTTGCCGAGCGCTCTCCACCCGGCTCCACCCTGCTTAACGTGTCTTCTTTAACTCCTTGGTTGTCGGACTTGCACTTAGTTCAGTTTTCTGTCGGATCTGGCTGTTTTTGTTTTTTTAAATAATTGTTTTTCCTCTTTTGGTTGTGCAAGGAGGCACAGTGTGTCTACCTACGCCTCCATCTTGGCCAGAAATCTGTCTTCCTTACTTTTTGGTGGGATGAATAACATAGCTTTAAAGCTGTGGTCACCATTGCTATCTCCTTCTTTCATGTCCTTCTTGTCCCGTCATCCAGCCAATTTGGTCATCTCCATTTACACATTGCTTTTTTTTTTTTTAAGACTTTTATTTTTATTTATTTTTTAGAGAGAGGGGAAGGGAGGGAGACAGAGAGGGAAAGAAACATCAGTGTCTGGTTGCCTCTCACATGGTCCTCACAGGGACCTGGCCCGCAACCCAGGCATGTGCCCTGACTGGGAATCAAACTGGGACCGCTTGGTTCCCAGCCCGCGCTCAATCCACTGAGCTACACCAGCCAGGGCTACACATTGCTTTTTTTATAGTTATGCCTTCATCATCAGGTAACCACCAATCTCTTCCCTTCCTCCTCAGCAATCATTTTTTAAAGCTTACATGTAATTTTTTTAAAGATTTTATTTACTTATTTTTAGAGAGATTGGAAGAGAGGGAGGTGTGAGAGATACATTGACTGGTTGCCTCTTGCATGCCCCAACTGGGAACCTGGCCCACAACCCAGGTGTGTGCCCTGACTGGGAATTGAACCGGTGCCCCTTTGGTTCGCAGGCCATCGCTCAGTCCACTGAGCCACACCAACCAGGGCTGCTTATATATATTTTTTGATTACTTTATGTGTCAGAAACCATGCCAAATGGTTCTCAACCAGAGTTAGTTTGGCAACGTCTGGGAACATGTTTGGTTGTCACAGCAAGGAAAGGATGAGTAGGTAGAGACCAGGGATACTGCTGTATATCCTATAATGACAGACAGCTCCTTGATTTAATAAATTTTTTTTAAAAAAGGATTTTTTGGCCCAAAATGTCAATAATGTAGAAATTGAAAAAGGAATGTTGTTGTTTCACATCTTACTTACTTCTCACAACTTTTTACATGGCTTTTATTATCCCTACTTTTAGATCACAGGTGGCAAACACAAGGCCCGTGGGCCGAATCCAGCCCTCCACATTGTTTTATCCTGCCCGGCATCTTGTTTCTACCCTGCGGCAGCGCTGAGCTCTCGCTTAACTGTTAAGGAGTAGTTACATTTATACAGTCCTAAATTACATTCGGCCCTTTGAAGGCAACCACGAGGCTGATGTGGCCCCCCCCGGTGAAAATAAGTTTGAAACCCCTGTTTTAGATGATAAAACAGAGGCTCACAAGGTTTAAGTAACTTAGAGTCACACAGCTGGTGATGATGGAGCCACTAAATTCAAATTTTGGCCTGACTCAGCCTGAGTTTATGGTGGTCATGATAAAAAGGCTACTCATAAGCCTTATGCTGTGCTTAATAAGCCCTTAACTTCTACCTGGACTATTTCCAGTAGTCTCCTACCTGATCTTCTCGCCTCTTGCCTCTTCCTTTAAGTCTGTCTTAAGCATAGCATAAAGCTGTAATTATGCACGGCCTCTCTGCTCAGTCTTTTGATGCATGTAGGGTTTAAGTTTGGTTCTTCAGCCTGGCACTCAAGGCCAAGGCTGATGCAGTCAGTCAGTCCCTGAACTACCTTCCCTGCTAATTTTCCGTAATTCACTTTCAAAGTGTCTGTGACATGCTTTATTTTTAATTCTTTACATTTTCCAATGTTCTATACACATACACTGTTGTCGTAATTTAAAAGGTTATTTTTAATGGTGGAAAGGGTCAGGGATCCTAAACTAAAGCAGTCCTATTGTTATTTAAACTACTCTGTGTGTGTGAAAAACAGTGGGTACTTATATACTAATAAATGTTAAGAATTTTTAAAAAATCCCTGGACTTCCTCTACGTAATCTTTTATTCATGCTGTACCCTTTGTCTGGAATCTCACACAAACTCATGATCAACTATTCAAATTCTGCTTGGCCTTCAGCACCCAGACTGAACACACTGCCTGCTGCTTAGCCATACAGCAAAGAGGTTAAGAACATGTGCCTTATACATTGACAGGCTAAGTTTGAGATCTGGTTCTGCTGGTAACTGAGATCTTGAGCAAATAACCCAGCCTCGGTAAGTCTTTTGTCTCATTTGTAAAATCCCTGTAGTATCGAGCTCACTGAGGGGTTTTGGAATTCAGTGAAAACTTGCATGGAAAGTGCTTAGCACAAGGCCAGGCACAGTGTGCATTCTTATTGAATGAATACTAGTCCATTATTAGACCCCATTGTTACCATTTTATGTCTGCACTTCTTTAATGCACATCTGTATCTCAGTATGAGCTCTAGAGTCAGAATTCTTGCATTTAAATCCTGGCCGCACCACTAATTGTGTAAACTTAATCAAATAACCTAGCCAACATTGGCTTCAGTTTCCACATCTATGAATATAATAGTATTTGCTACATAGGGCTTATTTCAGGATTAAATGGGATAATATAGGTAAAGCACCTAGACTAGTTCTGGCCCATGGTAAACATTTAATTATGTTATTACCACTTTTCTAACACTATTTCTTACCTGTATTACACTCATTTGTGTATTTGTAAACTCTCTTGTCTGAGGGTTAGCCCCTTGAAGACAAGGGTTATAAAATATTCATTCTTGTGCCCTGAGCAGTGTTTTGAACTTAGTTGTAATGACATAGTTATATTTTACTTGGTTAAGGACTTTCACAGACATCACCTTATTTGAGCCTCACAGAAATCCTGTGAGATAGGCAGACAGAAAACTAGCTGAGTGTGTACGTAAGTAGGAAAGGTAGGTAGGTGTGGGTGCCTACCCTGCTTTAAGTATTGAGTCCTTCCTTCACATTATTTATTCTGTATAGCTTTCATAGCTACCCTGAAAATAGTTCTAGTTCATTTATCAGTTCTAGTAGTTTCTTGGTGGAATCTTTGGGGTTCTCTATGTACAGTATTATGTCATCTACAAATAAAGACAGTTTTACTTCTTCCTTTCCAATTTGGATGCCTTTTATTTCTTCTTCTTGTCTGATTGCTGTGGCTAGGACATCCACTACTGTGTTAAATAAGAGCGGTGAAAGCAGACATCCCTGTCTTGTTCCCGATCTTAAGGAGAATGCCTGTAGTTTTTGCCCATCGAGTATGATGCTGGCAGTGCGTTTGTCATATATGGCCTTTATTATGTTTAGGTATGTTCCCTGTAGTCCCGCTTTGCTGAGAGTTTTTATCATAAATCAGTGCTGGATTTTATCAAATGCTTTTTCTGCATTGATTGATATGATCATACGGTTTTTATCATTCATTTTGTTTATGTGGTGAATCACATTTATTGACCTGTGAATGTTGTACCAACCTTGCATTCCTGGAATAAATCCCACTTGATCGTGGTGTATGATCTTTTTGGTGCATTGCTGTATTCGGTTTGCTAATATTTTGTTGAGAATTTTACCATCTATATTCATCAGGGTTATTAGTACATTTTAAATATAAGGAATTTGAGGCTCATAAAGGTTAAGTAACATGAAAAAATTCAACCAGCAAATAAGCTTCGGGGCTTGGGCATGTTACCACGATCCTTATTTCCTCATTATTGAATTGTGATGGTCAGATGCCAGATTTGGTGGTACCTAAACCACGGTCTAATCCTGCTCCTGTCTCAACTTTGGAACCTGGCTACCTTGCCTGCTGACGTCGCTGTTGAAGTCAAATGTTGTAGCTATGTCAGGAAAGAGAAACCTTAGGACAAGGACCATTAGAAAAACTGATCTTAGATTTCTTAGGATCCCTGTGTTTTCGAGACTGCCAAGAAATAGTAGATGAACCTACTCAGTCTGATGCCAGTGATTTCAAGGACTTCATGAACATTTTTATATGCCACTCACTAAGTTTGCAGTAGACTCGGGTGAGAATGTTCAGAAACTTACGCTATAACCTGTAGTATGTTGGAAAGAGCCCTAGGTTGTTTGAAATCAGGCATCTAGGAGTTCTTATACCAATAATCCTGTTTGAATGAGATTTGAAGTTAAACAGACCTGATTTGAGAAAGTTACCTAGCCTCTCAAGTACAATGGGAAGAAAAATGCCCATGTGACAGAGTTTTGAACGTTAAATGGAATGAAGTATGTAAAACACCTTGCCTGGTACACTGTAGGTGTTCAATAAAATAAGCAGTAATAATAGTAAATGTATGTTATTCCCACCCACAGGAAGAAGTCCAGCTGTTTAGTCTGGCACCAGACCTTTCTCAATCCGGCCTTCCTCAACGCCCCTCAGTTTCCTCTCCTGCCACTCACTGGCATGTGCCTTAAACTCTAGCTACACACCATTACGTGTCGTCTCAGGACAGCCTGTGCTTTATGCTGCCATGTATTTGTATATGCGACTGCTTTTGCCTAGAGTGCACTTTTTACTCCCTCCCCTTTCTTTGCCGTTTTTGAACCTATTCCTTCAAAACTGAGCTATAATGCCACTTCTGACTGAGAAATAGCAGATGAACCTACTCAGAAATAGTAGAAGTTTTCATCAGGCGCTTCCCCACCCCCCAGAGATTATCACTCCTGCCTGTGAGTTCCCATCAGTACCTTGCTTGTGTTTTTCTCAGGACACTGTAGATAATCTCCTGGTCTGTCTCCTCCACAATTTCTAGAGGACAGGGACCCTGTGTTAGTGTTTCTCTAGAATTCTGAGGCACCGGGGTATATTACTGTATCTCTCTTGGGGCTTCTTCTCCAGTTGGAGTTCTAGAAGTGAAAATGTGACGGCACATCTCTTTGTTTTAAGCCTCTGTGAGGTGCAGGCAGTCCACGCAATAATCTCGTTGCTCAGATTTGGACAGCACCACGTGTGCAGTTTCTTTAATCCTTCCCTAGCTATCAGAATGGATTTAGCAGTTGGCATCCTCTTTTTTCTGTCTGGGGCAATTGGAGCTTTGTAGAATTTGGCTTGGCAGAGCAACGACCTTGCCTCCTCAATTTAGGATGATCCTGGGGTATAGGACAGGATGTCATTGAGGACCTGGCATGACCCCAGTGTGGCCAGTGACACAGTACCATGGGTCCTGCTTATGTTTATTCAGGAGACTAGGGATTACATTCAGCCTCTGATTTAATTTTCTGTGACACGTTGACTCTCTTTTAGCCTACGGAACACTACAGAATCAGCGCCCTAATTCTCTTCGCCCTAACCCTTCCCTACCTTGTGATCTTAAAAATCACTATCTTTTTAAGACATTGCTATTCTTGGCTAATAGCCTTGCATGGGAAGTCACCACAGCACAGTGGAAAAGACTTCTCTGAACCATCTATGTAAGCAAGCCAAAATCACCACTACAAAGAAACTGAGAGCAGTGGTAGTAGCTGGGATCAGTGGTAGGTGATCTGTTCCTGGGACTGACTTGTTGGTAATGCTCTGCCAGGTGGGAGAGAGATCTTAATTAACAGGAACAGAGTTGCATAACTTGTTTAATAACCAGTCTGAAGAGCAGTAATTATAATGATAATAACCATCATTTTCTGAGGCCCTCCTAGTCTCTAGCCCAATGCTAGGTACTAGAGCCACAGAAATAAGTTGAATAAGGTTCTTACCCTGGAGGAGTTTGCAGCCTGGTGGGAGAGAGAGATTCATCAGACTGCTTGTCACACTGCAGTAAGATCATCTTAGTAATACCAAGAAGTACAGGGTTATTGTGAAGCACCGAGAAGAGATAGGCATCTGAGACTTAGGGAGCAAAAAAGGATACGCCATTCTTTAGAAAGAAATCATGTTTGACTCTTCTCTGCATAGTTTGGGCTTTGTCCACTCTCTTCATAATCCATTGCTTGAATGTTTTTTCACCCCTCCCAGGCCAAGTTAGATCCCTTCACTGTTACACATGCCTCCTGTGTCACACTTAACCACAATTGTGCTTAATTTTTTTACATAATTGCTTAGTGTTTGCCCATCTGCTAGTAGTCTGTAAGGGCAGAGGCATGCCGGTCTTGTTTGCTCTCTATCCCCATCATGAGGACTGTGGGTACCCAATAAATACTTGTTGAACAAGTGATTGAATCCTCCCACACCAAATTGATTGTCATCGCAGTGCCATTGTCAGGTTCCCACACCTGTGTCCTTTACAAGGCACTCCCTTAGGTTCTGAGCTGTAGTGCAGAGTAAACAGCTCTTACAACAACTAGGCTTTTTTTCTCTTGCGTTTTCCACTGTGTCAGGTTTTTACTAATGATGCCACTATTCCCCGAGGGGAAAAAACAACAAAACAAGAAACGCGTGCCTAAAATGGCTGGCATAGTATTTTGATGTGTAATCTCTCACCCGGTAGCTCCTCACTCCAACTCAATATGTCATCGTTTTGCTTTGAAACTGCCATCTTTGCAGAGGCATCGGAGTAAGCTGGGCTCTTACCCACCCGTGTTCCATCAGCATGTATTTGGGTGTGGCAGACGTGAGGCCTTTTTCTATCCTTTGCATTTGGCTGTGGGGGTCAGAGTTTGCAGCTGAGCTGGGCGGGATTTGTGCCTGCCTTGGGGCGATAGATGCTGGTGAGACTGTTGACGGAAGTGTATCTGTCCAGCTCACCATTCTATCCCTAGCACCTAGACAAGTGCCAGTTGCATAATAGTCAGTGCTCAGAAAGTATTTAAATAATGCATTTGTGGCCTACGTAGTACTCAGGTTTTATTTCCTTGACGTGTGTCCAGTGTTTTCAGACAGATACCATTTTCCCTTCTTCTCATCAGAACACTTCCCTCCTTTACCCATAGTAATTGGCCCTATGCTTCCTTAACAATCGGCAGAAAAGATACTGTAATTTCTTCTGGTCACCTTTTTAGGGTTACTGAGTTCTTGGTTGGTTAGATGGAGCATTGTTTATGGAATTGGGACTGAAGTAGTTCAAAACATTGGTTAGCTTCAAAGGGGTGTTTGCTCTCACTTCTGTTCAATCTGTCTGTGAGTTTTGAGGCTCAGAAAATCCTGGAGCATCACAGCTGAATGATAGATATCCTTACATGGATATCTCCTACAACTGTCTCAATTTGCAGATGAGAAACATGAGACCCATACATGGGCATGCTGTGCCTAAGGCAATTCAGTAAGTTCATGATAAAGCCTGGACTAGAACCCCGTCCTGATCACATTTAATTTTTTCTTAACATGTTAAATAACTCTGGAAGGAAGAGTTCACAGAAGAATAAAATTTATTTTTAAAAAATGGATCTGTGTTGAAGCAGTGATTCCAGATCATGCATGGCACTTCTGTTATAAGCCTGATAGGAGTAGCACTTTGCAGATTTGGGAAGATTTCACAAGACTTCAGAATTCCAAACCCTTAGCTCCAGTAAAAAAGCAGTAGCTGCTGGAATTGAATACATTGGTTTTTCATCTTTATGGGAGGAAGTGCCAGAAGAGTTGTCGTGGTCTTTGGGGAGAGATTCTTGGCCCCATTTTCCCTACAATGTATGCATCTGACAGCTGGCCCTTCGTTCTATTTTTAGGCATAATCTATGGGATTACAGAGTGGCCCATTTCTTTTAAAGCTATACTGCAGAAATGTAAGCTGTGTAGAAATGGTTTTGCTTTGTAGCAATTTGGAGATTATTTAGTACATAGATTTAATTTTTTTATTTAATCAACTGATACAGATTCTTTTATCCAGAGATTCCATCATAAAGTCAACTTCCAGTTGTATATTCTAACTAGTTTGAGAAAGAAATGCTAAAATGCGGAAATACTGAAAGTGGAGTTAATTTTTACCACTTTGTATCCCATCACTAATCTTCATTTCCTTCTCTCTGGGTCATATGAGGAACAAGAGACATTCCTTATAGGACAGTTCATAACAGGCATTCATGAAGCACCCCCTGCCATTTATTGAACATGCCTGCCTATATCCCAGGGACTGAGCTTGCCTGACATATTCATTTACTTTATGTGTTAAAATAACCATAAGAGGTAAGGGATGGTATCTCTTTTTCGCATAAGAAAACTGCCGCTCTAGGCCGGGGGGGTGCAACCTTCTGGCATCTCTGGGCCACACTGGAAGAATTGTCTTGGGCCGCACATTGAATACATTGCAACACATAATCACAAAAAATCTCCTAACGTTTTAAGTAAATTTATGATTTTGTGTTGGGCCCCTTTCATAGCCATCCTGGGCCATAAATTGGACACTCCTGCGAGCAATTGAATAACTTGCCCAAGGATTAAAAGTACGAAATAGTAAAGCAAGAATTGGAATCCAAGTCTCTCCGATCTCAGAATCCATGCTCTTTTCCCTACAAAGTAGGCAACCTCTGCTAGTTTTAAGCAGTTGATAATTGGTAGAACTGGAATGGCTCAGTTCAGAAAGGTGCATAATTCAAAATATAATGGGAGGGGGTTATGTAGTTATTGTACTATAAAATAGAATTCAGTATAACTGTGTTCATAAACATTTGTTTTTATTTAGAACTGTCCTTTTGCAGATTGTGTTACTTTCTTGATTATATGAATGAAAAAAATTTAGAAAATATAATTTACTACTGTAGCATCTCAAATGTTCATTTGGAAAAGGCTCTTGCTTTTAGTTCACAAAGTGTTTACAGTTTAACAAATGATTTATGAGATAAAGTTCCCCCCAAATTTGAAGGAAAATCAGTATCACTGTAAGTTAATCTTATCTATGCCAATGACCATTTTATCTAGAAAAAAAAAACCATGCCAGTGATTTAGAGCTTGGCAGGTATGACTTTATTCTCAAGATTGGAATGTCTGAGAAGTTGTAACTACAGAAGTGTTTATCCAACACTGTACACAGAACGGTATGTTCAGACAACAGGAAGAAACCATTCTTTCTCCCAGGAAATGGAGGAAGTTAGAAGCAGGACACCTCAAGAAAGTGAGAGGCCTGGTAGGTAAGATCTTGATAGCTTTGGGAAATGGCTTCGAGAAAGGAAAAACACTCAAAACTTGGAGTCAGGTCTTGGCTCTCTGCACTTGGGATAAAGTAGGATAATGATACCTTCTTACAGAGTTATTTTGAAGTCATGGTTATAAGTGGATTTTTTAAATGATCAAGGTGAAGGAGTATGTTTTGAAACTACTCAAATTGCAACATTTTACCAGTGATGTAATTGCAACAGTAATTACATTTAAGTAACCTGCTGCCATACTTTGTTGTAGAAAAATACCTTCTCATGCAGCTGGTTTCTACTTGGCCTATTTTAATATAGTTTAAATTGAATTTATTTGACTAATTGGGCATAATAGCAAAAATTCTTGTTTCATTACTCATCGTTCTGCAGGTTCCAATTCTTGGTTGGTGGCCTCTGTACAACAGAGCGAAATGCAGAAATAGTTTTCTAAGTGTATGTACATTTGTGGCAGGAATGGTGTGAATTCAGGATGGATCCTGAAAGCCATCTAAGATGGGAGAGGGAAGCACCTTTTTGGCCTGGCTTGTCACTCGCTGTGGTAAGCAGAGAGAGAATGTGCTGGCTTGTTAAGATTAAAAACAAAGTCCCCCCGCCCCCCAGCCCTGCACACGCCATCTTTCCCCCATCTGCATTTTGTTCATTGGAACCACTGCATTTTCTGTTGCGTTCTTTAAAAAACAAAACCAGCCCTGGCTGGTGTAGCTCAGTGGATTGAGCGCGGGCTGGGAACCAGAGGGTCCCAGTTCGATTCCCCATCAGGGCACATGCCTGGGTTGCGGGCCGGGTCCCCAGTGAGGGCCATGTGAGAGGCAACCATACATTGCTGTTTCTCTCTCTCTTTCTCCCTCCCTTCCCCTCTCTCTAAAATAAATAAATCTTAAAAAAAAAAAAACAAGTTTTATTTTATTTTTTTTTAAATATTTATTTATTTATTTATTTTTAGAGAGAGGAGAAGGGAGGGAGACAGAGAGGGAGAGAAACAGCAATGTATGGTTGCCTCTCACATGGCCCTCACAGAGGACCTGGCCCGCAACCCAGGCATGTGCCCCGACTGGGAATCGAACCGGGACCCTCTGGTTCCCAGCCTGCGCTCAATCCACTGAGCTACACTAGCTGGGCCAAAACCAAGTTTTAAAAGAAAACCTTATTCTTGTTTGTGAAGATGTGCACTTTACACCTAATCTTTGGCTGTAATGGAATTGTTCATCGTGACATCCTGCTGAAAACCCCTTGGCCCGTGCGTTTTCAAAGCCTGCTGTAGCCCAGTGCTTCCTGTCTTCTACCTTTTGAGCTTTTTTTTGCCATCCCGTGTCTAGGAGTGAGTGGAAGAAGGGAAAAGAGATACATCATAGTTCATCACCCCCACTTTTAAGAAAAAATAAGGGTGGGGACGTATTAGTCTATCCTGTAGCCTAGACAGGTCGGCAGAGTCAGTCTGGTCTTGGCTCTGCCACGCTCCAGTTGTGTGACCTGCCGAAACATCTCATCTCTCAGACCTCAATTTTGTCACCTGCAGAAGTGGGAGGCATTGTTTTTGTCCCACAGGCACTACGTGTTGAAAGATACTTATATGTGAAACCCTTACTGTAGTGCTTAGTACACGGGAAGTGCTCAATAATGTTGTATTCTTTTCTTCCAAAGCATTTTCTAAATAGAACAACGTTGATTCTTGCACTTATCCAACAAACATGTATTAATCACTGTGTTAATCACTCCTACAAGGATAGCTTCTCAATCCTTTGTCCTTAAGCTCCATTTTATTATTGAGAAAAGCCTTTTAAATTCCAGGAAGCTGGCTTAAATGTGACTTTGGGAACATACATAATTTATAAATCAGGATCTGCCATGCAAAAAGAGCTCTGGAGATAAACCTGGATTTAATTTATCCATGACATTTTTGTCCCTTATTTTTAGTGCATTCGATGATCATTGTGAATTCTAAACAAAACTATACCCTAAATGTATTAATGTATTAGCCAGAATTCTCCAGAGAAACAGAACCAGTATGGGTTGTGTGGGTGGGTTTTTTTTTTTTTTTTTTTTTTAATATGGGTAGGTGTAGATCAAAAATTTTTATAAGGAAATGGCTCACATAGCTACAGAAGCTGGCAGGTCCAAAATCTTCAGGGTGGGCTAGCAGGCTGGAGACCAGGAGAGCTGATATTTCAATTCAGGTCCAATGGCAGTCTTCAGGAGAATTCTCTCTCTCTTCTCTCTCTCAGTCCACTGAGCCACGCCAGCCAGGGCAATTTATTTATTTAGGGGAGGCTGGTCTTTATATTCTAATCGGCCCTTCCACTGATTAGATGAGGCCCATCCACATTATGGAGGGCAATCTACTTTACTCACAGTCTACCAATTCAGATGTTAACTCATCCAAAAGCATTTTCACAGAAACATACAGAATAATGTTTGACTGAACATCTGGATACCTAATGGCCAACCAAATTGGCACATAAAATTAACCATCACACCAAGTTTAATGAAGAACACAAGACTTACAAATTCTTGTCAATATTGATCATCATTTTTGTGCCTCTTAATAATAACATCGTTGCAGCTCCTTCAAAGTGTTATCATGTGTATTATCTCCATTGATCATAGCGGCTCCTGTGAGGCTGTTGGAGTAGCGGTGTGACCGCATTTGTTTGAGAGAGTACTGAGACGGAGACACAGATTAGGAGACTCGTTCAAGGCCTCACAGCCAGTGAGCGGCAGAGCTCTTGTACAATTTACTGAGATTCTGTAACTCAAGTGTCTCCCTCTTGGCCATTCTCTTTGTGTCAGCTGGGGCATTCTGGAAGTGATTTTGAGAAGCCTGCAGCTTTTCTTACGAGTAATATCCTACTTTGTCTTGGAACCATTTCGTGATAGAAAGTTAACAAAATATGTTTGGTGGCAGAACCTAAACATCTTCTTTTCAGATAACTCTAAGGATGACCTGAGGCGGGGAGGAAAGGAAGAGAGGGAGGGAGGAGAAAGAAAAGGATGAGTGGGAGGGAGGGAGAGGGAAGGAGGAAAGGGGAGGGATGGAAGATGTCAGTAGCAAAAAGTAATGTCAGAAAGTAATTAGAGCAGGACAAATGGATTGTGCTGCCATGTTCAAGGCTGTTGCTTCTGTAGGCAGTGAGGAGGAAGGACGTTAATGCAGTGTGACGGATCTGGAGCAAAACCCAGGGCGCTGCGTGAAGTGCAGACACTCAACCAATGGCAGTGCTCAAATAGCACGTTTCGGCTGAACAATATTTGATATCTCGAAGAGTCGTTTCATGTTGTTTGGAGAAACTGTTGTGTCAGGGGACCTACCTTTTTATTTCATGGTCCCCCGTAGGTAGTCAGTGTGTCCTAGGAGAGCTCCCGTCCCAGCAGTCTGTCCCTGCGTATCCCCAGGCGAGGCAGGGGGCAGGATGCCAACAGGGATTTGGAAGAGAAGATATCTAACATAAAATAATTGAGGTATTACTGTTCAGAGAGAAAATGAAATAAAAAAGGAAGTCTTGTCAGTGTTCAACTCAGTATTAGAAAATTGACCAAGAAAAAGGCAGAAGGTAATATTTTCATCTGTCTGAGGATAGGATCTTTGATTTACTAGCCTAGCTGTCCTGTGACTGTGATCCCAGTGCTGCCACCGTGTACAAGGAAACTGTCATAACCCTCAAGAAAAATAGAACATCTGTCGTTTATCTGGAAAGAAGTCCTTGCAAGTGGATTGCCTGTCTCCCCTGTAAATCACCATACCTTTGAATTGTCTCACTAATTGCTGCCACCGCTAAGGCATGGTAGTTAAGAGCTTGTGCTTTAATACTCAGACATTCTTAGGTTCATATTCTAGTTCTGCCCTTTATGAGCTGTTTGACCGTGGACAACTTACTTAACCTCTCTGAGCTTCAGTTTATCACTAAAATGATGATAAGCTTACTTCCAGACTTCTTAGGAGATTTTGGTAAGATGATATACATAAAACATTAGCACTGGTGCCAAGCACAGAGTAAGGACCCAGTAAAGGTGGAAGAAAAAGTTTGGGGTGTGAGCCTTAAGCTGTCTACCAAACAGGCCTCAGTGGGAGTTAAACTGTATTCTTCAATACTCTAGTCCAAGCAGAGATAAATGGTTTATTGCTCAAGACCTTATAGAACAACTGAGATAGGGCTAGAATATTAAACCAGGCTTTCTTTACTTAACACTCAGGAATAGGAAAGGGAAGTTTAGACAAACATTATGATTTTAAGAAGTTGGATTCACAAGGTACAGACTATTGCTCTTGGTTATGTGAATCAGCTTTCCTTACTAGCTCTTGGCTTGCCGCAACTGCTGCCCACCCACCTTGAAACCCTCTGACAATTCACAACTTACCAAAAATAAAGTTTTGTACCCTATTATCATATCCTTACCTTTTTTCAACTCACTTCATTTTGACAATCCTTTTTTTTTTTTTTAGTTTATTTTATTTTATTTACTTTTACAGAGAGGGGGCGGGAAGGAGAATGAGAGGAAGAGAAACATCAATGTGTGAGATACATCAATCAGTTTACCTCTCGAGTGCCCCCGACTGGGGACCTGGCCCACAACCCAAGCATGTGCTCTGACTGGGAATCCAACTGGCGGCGACCCTTTGGTTTGCAGGCTGGTGCTCAGTCCACTGAGCCA
>PVJI01025874.1:0-19471 GCA_004026765.1 Micronycteris hirsuta
AGGGCACCAGGGGAGAGGGGCTGTCCACAGTGCCACTCACAGGAGGAAAAGTGAGGTTCAGAAAGGACAGTAGGGCCTGGGCCCCAGGTCACTCCCAGGCCCACAGACCCAGTTCTGAGGGTGTGGTCAGCCAGTACAAGAGGAGGCTGCAGGGATCAGTGGCCAGCAAAGCCCAGCCTTTTGGTCTCCAGTTTTCTTTTACCTGCCCTCCGGCCCCCTCTCCTGCAGTTCACAGCTCCGCCCCAGCTGAGTGTGTCCCGAGGCAAGGCCCCCTTCTCCATACCCCCAACTATGTCCGGTCCACAAAAGCTGGACCATGACCAGACAAAGGCACAGGGATGAAAGTGCTGGTTGTCATGACAACCTGGCGGTTGCTGGGACCCAGGGGAGGGGTTTGGCTGCGTGCCTGAGCCCAGGCATCTGGACGACCTCTGAGCATCAGCCAGGGTGGCCCAGGGGCTCACAGGGGTCCCCCTCCAGAGCTGGGCATACAATGACAACCTCATCCCCTCCACGGCAGCACCTGCTCCCTGGGCCTCCCTGGCGGGCCCATTATCCTGCACCTGCTACCCCCATACACACCACACCTGCTCCCCTGCCCAGGCGCCCTCCCCAAGACAAACCCTGCCCATCCTCAGGCCCAGCTGCCTGCTTTGAAGGCAGCCAAGAGGCGCTGTGGAACCAGGAGAGGTAGCTGGAGAGGACCCCAGTCCAGAGCAGAGGGTCCAGCTGCCAAGCCAGCTCTGCCTGGCCAGCAGTGTGTGTGCCCTTGACAAGGTCTCTACTTCAGAGCCTCAGTCTCCTGACCTGTAAGATGGGAGCAGCCATTCCCTCCCTTGGGGCCTCCAAGAATAAGTTTCCCTTTGCTTGGGATGTCCCGAGAGCTGGTTCAGGCTGGGCAGGTAGGTCGTGAAGAGAAGAGGGAAGGGGGCTGTCTCAGGCCCACCTGTGTTAGACCACCTGGAGACCTGATGCCCTCCTGCCCAGTTAAAAGTCACAGCTTAGAGGTAGAGATGACATTTTCTACAGGCCCCTCAGGGTATAGAGCAACTGTACAGGGGACCCATCAGTGCCAGGTTCTTGAGGGAAGCTATGGGGGAAAGAAGAGGACACTGGGGCAGGGGCACCACCCACCCTTCCACAGGGAGAGTGAATGCTGTGACAGGGTGGCCTGGAGGGATATCTGCTGATCCAACTGTCCAGTTCAGGTGGAGGAGCTGATCTGGGAACTATGAATGTCTGGCTCTCTGACACCGCCCAGCAGATGGGGAAGAAATACGGGGGCAGGAGAAATGGGAGGCCCTGGCAGACGCCCTCCTCCTAGAATGGGCAGGAGATTCCAATGGCAACTGGTCTTTGTCTCATGGCCCACATTAAAGCTTCTTCCTAAACCCGGCAGAACAGCCCCACGTTCCCATCCTACTCTGCTGCAACCTGGTGAGCTCCCTCCATTCTCACCACCTCAGCTTGCTGACCTGGAGTGTGGGAGCAGATTGTCAAGGAGACCGATAGCTTCAGCTGCCGCCCTAGCTGTTGGAATGCCTCCGCCTATGGCATGTGGGCCACTGTAGCTACCTTACCTCTGATAATGAGGAATTCCTTCTCTTGAACAAACCACACTCCATCACAGAGATCTGGCGAAAGCAATGCTTTTGCCAGCAGTGGAGGTGTTTGGGGCAGGATAGCAGTCCTGGTGCCCTTAGGCCACTCTGTTCAGGTGGCCCCAGTACAGGGCTGGGCAAGGTTTGCATTCCCCACTGTGCAGATGGGAAAACTGAGGCCTAGAAGGAGACTTGCCCAGTGAGTTGGCTGCTGGACCCATGCCTCCTGCTCTGTCATGGACCTGTCTAGGGGTGGGTAAAAGGTCAGAATGGCAGTCTGACCCCCAGACTCAGTTAGCATAGGATCCCTGGAGGGCAGGGGTGGGGGCACTTGGTGGAGCACAAGGCCGAGATGATGAGGCCACTCACTGCCAAGAGATCACTCAGCCACTGCTCACCAAGCTCCACGGGGTCAAAGGGAAATCAAAGGCACTTAGAGCTTAATTATGATGAACAGCTCTCTGTGCAGCTTCTCAGGGCCCCATGGAAATGCGTTTCAGAAGGTGTCACTATCTTGTCACCTGTCACCTGGAGTTTTGGCCCAAGTAGGGGCTGGTGGGAAACCTTTCCTGGAAGCTGCTTCTGGAGAGCAGAGCCTCAGCATCCTGGACCCTGTCCCCTGGAATGGTCTGGAATTACAGATCAGAGGGAAGTAGACTGGGGAAGAGGAGCCACGTGCAGCTGGGCTGCGGTCAGCAGACACCATCTTCAGGTAGTGGGTGCTCTGCCTCCTGGTCATTTCCTAAGGGTCTTGCTAGGACTGATGGATTGGCAGGGCTGCTGGGAAAAGCAGTAACCCCTGGTCCTGTTGCTCAAGTCCACCCTCCAGTTGGGGGACCACTGTATGGTTGCGTACCAAGAGCTAATAACCATGATCCTCTGGGACCTCATGAATGTGTTCTGTGGGCTGAGGGAGGGCTTCCTGAAGAGGTGTAGCCTGAGATGGGATGGAAAGTTGTAGAAAAACTGAAAGAGGGAGGAGATTCCAGCTGGGAAGCTCTGCATGAGTCCAGGTGGGAATGGGCTTTGGCTGGGACTGGGATGAGAACTGGGCATTCATGAGCCAGTAGTGCTCAACCCTTCTTCTCATCCTTGTGATCTGGGCTGTCAAGCAGGCCACGTGGGTCAAAGGAGAATTTGTCTCCATTTTTATTCATCAAAAAAAAATTCTGGTCAGAGCTGCTGGGGCCAGTTGGCCAATGGCAGAGCGGGGGAGGGTCAGGGAGGCAGAGGGAGAAGGTGAATTCCAGACCTCACTCAGCCCTCTCCGACACCCCTCATGCCTGCGAGTTGGTTTCACTTGGCAGCAGCTCAGAGCCCCGGGCCTAGCAAACCAGAGAGAGATCCTGGGGGCCCGAGAGGCCGGCTGGGGGCAGGCAGAGAGAGCAGATAGCTCTAGCCGTCCCATCTGGATGTCTGTTGCTCTCTGTTCCAGTTGGCCAGCCACGCGAAGGGTCTGTTCTGTCTCCCGTTCACATGGGGCCTTTCATCTCTGCAGCCAGCAAAGCAGTTCTGCCTCAGCACTGCCAGCAAGAAGGCACAGGGAGGGGGAGCGCGGCTCTGTGATGCCCTCGCACCCCTTGCCTGAAAGGCGTGATCTGGGGCAGGGCACCCTAAGCAGTCTGTCTGCCAAAGCCCCGAGCTTCCAGGCCACCAGAGATGGGCAAAGAACTGTCCCCCTATAAGCACTGGCAGAAACCTGGCCTCCCCTTATTTCAACAAGAGCAATTCTGACCTCCCTCCCAGCCCACATAGGGCAAGAGACTGCCCACCCATCACAGGAGGGGCAAGCAGCTCAGGGTGGGCTCAGGGCTCAGCCCCTTGTTCTCTCCCAGGGAACAAGTAGATATGGTGGCCTCCAGGACAGGGCAGGGACATCAGAGCCTGATCCCATGCCCAACCATTTAAGAAGATGGGGACTTTAGAGGGTGGGCACCTGAGACCCAGAGTGAGCCGCAGTCTCCTGCCAGAGAAAGAGGGAGGCAGTCACCTCCATTGTCCACACATGTAGGTGCAAGGTGGACCTGCCAGGGCTGCTGGGAAAAGCAGCCCCTCCCTGGTCCCCACTACTCAAGCCCTCCTGCCAGCTCGGGCATAATAGTGACCATTGCATAGTAGAGGGTAAGTGACCCTGTGAGCCGAACCTCCTGAGAGTGGATCCTCTCTGCAGTGGCCTGTTCATGTGTCCAACAGCCATGGCCCCTATGATGTCACCAACCCACTGTGTTGCTTGGCAACTTTTCAGGATTAGCACTCTGGCCCTGTCATCCCTGACTTCCCACCATGGGCTGATGTTGCCCTGGCAACCGGATGGGTACTGCCCCTTTTCGGACAGCTGTATCCAGTATGAGAAGTATCAGACAAAAGCAGGGAAGCAAGTGCCTCTCCACAGGTTGAGTGGGGTGCACAGCCTATCCCCAGATCCACAGAGGAGTCAGGCTGCCCAAAACAGGGCTTTGGGGGTCTCTGTCCCCCCTGGAAGAGCTATAGCCCCCCTTGCTTCCAATCCTCTCACGCTCCTTCCTCCCTCCCACAGTGAGCACTGAGTACCTACTGTGTGAATGCCAACAAGAAAAGCAAATAAAACCATGGTTGGGGCTCAGGAAAGATTGCACCAGCGTGGGGTCTTAAAGGGTGGAAAGGCGTTGGCCAGGAGTAGGAGCTGGTGGAGAGAGATGTTCTGGACAGAGGAAGCAGAAGCCTGTGCAAAGGCCGAGTCACCATCTCCAGTCACGGTGTATAGCCTCCCTCTGAGCTCCTCGTGGCCTGGCCTCTCTGGCCGTCCGACTGAACAGACATTTTATGGTAGGGACAGGGTCCAGTTCAAATCTGGACACTTAGTGCCCAGCACAGGCCTGGCACCGAGCCAGCATTACGAAAATGTCAAATAAAATAGGACATTTATGTGATGAGCATCAGGTCCTACTACTTCCTCCAATACCAACCCGTCTTACCAAGCCTCAGTTTCCCCACCTATAAAATGGGGCCAATTCTGAGAAGGTTCTGGGCAGGGCTTCTCAGGTTAAGGTGGGGTGATTTTTAAATTTTCTTTGGTTTGTAACTTACTTATTTTCCTCACAGAGTGATTGAAAGACTGGTAGGGTAGACATCTGTAAACCTTCAGATCCCATGTCGTTAGCGTTGGGCCACTTTTGCTTTATCTCCTAACTCTACTTTTTAAAAATTTTTATTGATTTGAGAGAGAGATACACTGATTTATTGTTCCACTTTATGCATTCATTGGGTAATTCTTGTATGTGCCCTGACCAGGGATCAAACCCCCAACCTTGGCATATCTGGATGATGCTCTAACCGAGTGAGCTACCTAGCCAGGACCTACCTATACTTACCTATATATCAGTTTTGCAGAACTGCCTGAAAGGGAAGTCACAGCAGCAGACATTGTGACATTTATCCCAAAATTTTTCAGTCCACATCAGCTAAGACAAGGACAGTCTCCTGTATAACCACAATACCATTATCACATCTAAGAAAATTAAACATAATTTAATGTCCAGGACAGGCAGGAGGATAAAAGCCTGAACCCATGCGAGGTCATTGGAGCAATGGGATGCCTGAAACCAGGGAGGAGGCGCAGGTGCACCCACTGCCCACCTGGAGGAGGAGGAGTTGCCACGGGGCGGGTGGGGCCGCTGTCCCGCTGAGCCCCTGAAGAGAACCAGAAGGCACCGTTTCAGCAATAACCTGACCATTTGTTCTGGAGCTGTGGCTTAAATGCAAACTTCCAGTTCGTAAATTTCCCCTATTATTCTCCCCAAATTATTTACATAGCTTTAAAAAAAAAAAAAAACCAGGATTCAGTCAAAGTTCTCTCACTGCATTTGGCTGTATTGTCTCTTATTCTAAGAGGCTGGGGAGGAAGAGGAACTGTGGGGCCTGGACCTGAGAGCCTAGAGCACTAACACTTTCCCACCGCTCCGAGGTGGCCCAGGTCCAGGAAGGGGAAGCAACAAGTCGGGGAAGGAGGAACCAAGTCGCGGAGGGCGCGGGGGAGGCCGGTGCAGACTTGGGGAGGTTCCGACGGAAGCTCTGGCCCCACAGAGCGGGATGGTCCGGCCCCTTAGCAACGGGCCCAACCTCCCTCCCTAGAGACTGGCCACCAGACGCGACGTTGCTCGGTGCAGCGGGTAGGTCTGTGGGGCGGAGGTTTGGCAGGGCGAGCACGGACAGGGGGACCCCATGAGGCGCAGAGGGCGAGTGGACAGTAAGGAGGGCGCCCTCCCAGCCCAGGGTCCACATCCCTGCCCCTGAATCCGAGAGCAGTTTCCTGACCCTTCTTGGCAAGTGGGAAAGGAGTGGGCACGTTTTTCAACAGCCTTGGTGATAAAGCCATGTATTCACCCGACCGGTTTGGGGGACCCAGCTCCTCATCTCCCTCCTCCTGTGGAAGACCCAGGCAGGGAAGGAGCCGAGATTCTGGTCCTCATCAGCCAGCCACCCAGTCCCTCTCCTGGTTGTGACCACACCCAGTCTCCTTAGTCCTCAGCGTCCCCATCTCTAAACTGGCAGAGTATTATGGCACCTATCTCACAAGTTGTTAGAGAGAACAACTACCTCCTTCACTCACTTCCTTCATTCAGTAAGTAGTCAGGCAAACACTTTCCAGGCACTACTCAGTATGTGCCAAGGCTGTGTCAGTCCTGTGCTAAGTGCAAAGGCTCTAAAGATCAATGTTACTGGAAAATTTCTGCATGTTCAGCCCTCAGGCTCAGCAGGCAGGTGAGAGGTGCTGGCATATATAATAAGGGGAGATGTTCACTGGAGGGAGGAGCCTCAGACAGCTGTGGGAACACAGATCAGGTCACATCCGGTGAGTGCTCCAGAAAGGGCGGGGAGAGCCCAAGTCTGTGGGGTTATGAGCATCCGTAGTATTGTTTGCAGGTAGCCCCACAAGGACAGAGACTTTCAAAAACCCTTAAGCCACAGATCCGCTTGTCAAATGAAATCCTACACAGGACCCTGGTGTGTGAAACATAAAGGAACAGGGGCCTTGTTGAGTCAGGGGCGGGTGGCTTAGAGGCCCTCCTGCTTGGGCCCTTGGTCCACAGCTCGAGAGCCACTGTGCGGTGGTGCTAGGGATGTGGACCTTTACATCAGCCAGAGAGGACCACTTCAGTTTCCGTGTGGGTCGTGTGTCCTTTGTAAGTTGCTTACTTCTCTAACCCTTAGTTTCCTTGCTGGTGGACTGGTGATAAAAAAAAGTCTACCTGTTGTGAGGATCAAATACCCTTGTTCGTCATGTCCATCCAGTACAGTGCCTGGCAGGTGGTTGGGCCGCATGAGGTTGAAGTGTCCGTGAGTCCAACCTGGAGCTGCCTCTAGCTCAAGCCAATAGGACTCCCAAGTTGACCTGACTGGGGGGCGGGGCAGGGGGAATAACTTGGTTTCAAATTCTAACTGTGCCTCTTGCTGGGTGTGTGACCTTGCATAGGTTACTTAACCTCTCTCAGCCTTGTTTTTCCCACTTCTGAGCAATGAAGACAGTCTCAGTTTCTACCTCAGAGGTTTAAATGAGATGATGCACGGACTACCTCCAAGCCCCTTAATAACACTTACCAGTCCCAACACTGGGTCACCCATGGTGTCTTACTGGCCAGCTCCCTCACACAAATGGTCTGGACGGGAGTCCTCTTACCAGCCACGCTCATTCCCGTGCAGAGGCTGCCATCACCCATGGGGCTGTGACAGAGGAGAGAGGTGTTTCTGTCTGTCTGTGTGTCACAGGTCCTGTGCACACTGGCAATGTGCAAGTGCCCAGAGCTGGGGGAGGGGGACTGGAAGGCAACTGTTGATCCTTGTGAAGGGCAGAGGGACAGAGAGGAAACAGAACTCTGGGTTTGCAGCTCGCACTTCCACCTTCCTTCTCGGGACCTGCCTGGACATGGCTCACCTGCTCAGAGGAAATGTATCAAAGGGGCAGCAAATGCCCCCGTCACAGACTCCTTTTGCCATCAGGAACACTGGTTTCCTGGACATTTCGGCATCTCTCTGTCAATCCTTATAACATACCAGTAAAGCAGCTGAGCATATTCAAACTTATTTGGGAGCTGGGGAAATGGAAATGGAACGCTTTTCTGTGGAGCTGGGACCTTGGTCTCTCCAAGGCCTTCTCTGTTTATTCAAAGATGAGGCAGACATCTGTAGGTCTGCAGCTATGATGTGGCTGATCCCCAGGGGCTCCTCTGTTCTGCAGGGTGCTCTGGGAAGGGCTAGTGACTGTCGGGTGGACCAGACTTAGCCTTGTTTACAGCACCTGCCCTAGGAAGCAGCTGGCTACCAGGGAGTGGATTCAGGGAAGAGTTCTGGTGGGATACAGCTGACTGGACAGAAGCCAGAGCCCCATCTGCCCTTCACATTCCCCCAAGTGGTCTTGCCAACTCACCACCCTCTTCTTAGAAATGGACTCAGCAGCTGCAGGCTGCTTCAGCATTGCTGGGGGGCTTGCTCCAGACACCCCCAGCTGCCCACCCACCTTTCAGGTCAGTCCAGGCAAGATTCCCCTGCCATGACCCACAGCAGCCAGTCCCAGTGATGGCTAAAATGGACATGACAGAGCATGGAACACCAAGCCCAGAGAGCAGCCTGCATTGCAAGCTCCTGGCTGCCTCCTCCTCGTATGCAGGGGTGGGAAATGGAATGGGAAAGGAGGAGGGTGTGTTACTTGGACCAGGTCCCTATTTCCTTTTGTTAAGATGCTCCCCTTATTGAATTGAAACTTGTATTGAGATAATCATAGACTCTCACTTTTGTTTTTGCGTCAGTGTTATATGTAAACCTCTTCTCCCCCATACCCTCGTCCCATTCCTTGTCATGCTCCCCTTACCAAGGAGTTCCCCCTGTGATGCATTTTGAAGTAGCCGAAAGCAGCAGAGGCTTGGCAAGGGCTTGTTCACTCCACAATGAAAAGTCTGCACACCCTTGACCTTAGGATGGTGGATGATCATGTAACCCAGTGGCACATCTGCTATTCCTTTTGGGGAGAGAGGACAGTATATGTTTCCTAAATGGGCCTGCCCCTGAGCAAAGTTTCTGGCGGTGGAATCTGTGGGCCTGTGGAGGGTCAGGGTCCCTCTGTGGAGGCCATTTAGCCCTCTGGATCCTGGGGTATGGCTGGGGGGCAGGAATGGATGGGGGAGGCAGGGCATGGCCCCATCCCCACATGGGGAGAGGCAGGGCAAGCAGCAAGGCTGGGCTGAAGACACGGGTTGCCATGGGTAAAATTCATTTTGGGGAAAACCAAACAGGGCCCTTTTTGAGTGAGTGAGCTCTGGGCTGTCCTCTTTGTCTCCCCTTATGAGAAGCCAGGCCTTGCTCTGTAACATGGGGGAGAGGGGGTGGGCAAGTGCAGAAGGATGCATTGGGGTAGGGACATTTGCAGAGCTTCCCAGACTCTCCCCCCTCAGCCCTGACTGTGTCTGAGAGCTCCTTTCTCACATGCAGCATGCAGAGAAGGCCCGTCTCCTGGCAGGACCTTCCCTGCACTCTATGCCTTTCCAGATTAGGCAGAGACCACTCCCTCCACACTCCCCCTTCTCTTTCCATGCATAAAAGGATGGGCTTATTTGGGTGGCAAGCAAGGCATCCTGTATTGTGGTGTCCCTAGGGACTGCCCAGAGGCTGGCAAAGGCCCAGTGATGCCAATATCTTCTCTTAGGATCTCTGGCTGGGCCATCGCCCTGAGAAACAGCATGGAACGGCATAACATAGGAGGCTGCAGCCCTGGAAGGACCCCTCAGGACCCAGGATGCAGCGGTGTTCCTGACAGCCAACAGTATAGTCCGGGGAGGAATCATGCAGGCCTAGAACATAACCCAGGACCAGATTCTGAGTCGGAGAAACCTCCCCCAAGCCCTTACTCCAGCCCCCTAGCTTTCCTCTTGCCCACAGTCCCATCCATTCTCTCAGATTTGGGGCAGGCCCCAAAATTGCCCCTGAAAAGCACTGAAAAGAAGTATCCACTGATGAAGCAGCGTGGATTCTACTCTGACATTCTCAGCCCTGGAACCTTGAATCAACTTGGGGTGAGTGTGGCAGCTGTCTCCTACCAAGCCTGAGCCCTCCTTGTGGGCTCCATTTGCCCATCCTTCCATCCATCCACCCACCCATATATTCACCAGTTCATTTTGTTCACTTATCTTTCCATCCATCTATCTATCCATCTATCAATTTGTCCATCACCCACCCATCCGCCACCCTTCCATTCACCCTTCTGTTCATCTGTCCATCTGTTCACTCACTCAACAATTCCTTACTGAGCACCCACTGTGTGACAGGCCCTGAACTGAGCCCTGGAGACTGAAGATGAGATATCCGTGTCTCTGTTGTCCTAGGGCAATGGCTTTAGCGGGGAGTTACCTGCCCCCCAGCTCTGGTTTGGGAGGGGTCCTTGGATGAGGTGGTATATTGCTGAGATCTAAGAGATGGTAAGAAAGCAGCTGGGCGCCAGTGTCCCAGGCAGAAGGTACAGAAGGTGCAAAGGCTTGGGTCCCTGACAGCCAATGCCGTGTGGAGGAGGAGGGAATACTGTGAGGGGAGAGATGGAGGCTTAGGGCAGGGACAGGACAGAGAGGGGGTGGCTAGGGGAGAGTTCACGGAGCCCCACAGGCACCAGACAGCGTCAGGAAGGTTTTAGGCAGGGGAGAGGGGCCAAGAGAGATAGGACAAGGACCCCTGATACCCACACTGCCTGGGGTGCCAGGGTGGCCCTCGAGAGTGGAGGTCCACACAGAGACCCCTGCTGGCCGTGCAGTGCCTCTGTCCTGTGACTCAGTTCCCGCACACACACCAAGCATGTTCTTCGAGTGGGCAGTGCAGGACCAGAACAAGGTAGGGCCGGGACATCCCAGGTGGTGACAGCTTGTGGCCCACTGTAGCCTCTGAATGAGGAATTGTACAAACTCACTGTTTCTGCTCTACCCCCATATCCCTGTGGAGCTCCGCAGTGGACTTGGGGAAGACACCTGGCCTTGGGGTGCCTCCCAGGTCCTGCCTATCCCCAGGATGCTCATTCCCCTTTGGGGTTCTCGGGTTTGGTTCCAGGAAGTACGCCGTGGCCCCCGCATGAACCAGAACCTCCTACGGCAGGCCGACCTTGACAAGTTCTCCCCAAGAGGTCAGTGCCCTGGAGAGCCGGTGAGCACGTACAGTGAGAAGCGGCTCCTCTAGCTTCAGGCTGAATGTCTCCGTTTCCTCAGATGAAAAACAAGGGTGACGAGATGAGGTGCTTTGCAAGGGCCCAGCTCACTGAACGGGGGGCTCACTGCGTGCGCAGCGAGCCTCTGCTGCTTTATCCTTCCTCTTAGCAGAGCTGTGACACGGGCCCTGGGGGGCTGGGGTTGCTGAGGGCTGTGGCTCCCGTTCCCTCCGCCCAGCTGGAGGTGGTGTTAGGGCATTTACACGTGTATTTTCTGCCTCCCCTGGAACTGGGCTTGGAGAAGGCCAGGACTGTGTCTGAGGTGTTCCCAGCTGGGGCCTCGGCCGCTAGAAAGCCAGACGCAGGAATGTGTCCTGGAGATGTTTCCTGGAGGGAAAAAAGACTCTTCTGTCTCTGATGAGTTTTGTAAGGACCAGGACAGGTCTGCAGGAAGTGGGGCGGGGGGCGAGGGATAGTCCTTCTTGGCAGAGGGAAGAATAGGGCGGATCCAGGAGAGAAAACAAGCATGGTGGGGCCCTGAGTGACAGTCGGGAATTAGGTGAGGCCCTCCCACCTGGCCCCTTATATCAGGCACAGACGTCCCATGGTCCCAGCTGTCTGTCCGTCCTCTCCAACCCTAGCAGAGGCCTGGCTCCTTGCTGGCACTACCCAGATTAGTACTCTCAGGGTCCATGGGCCTCATGGGGTTTGTGAACCCTCCAAAGTGGCACAGGGGACGTCACATGCATGAGCATTCATCCGAGGATCCAGTCTCACAAGTATATGTGGCCCAGAAAACTGTTACAAACCACAGCTGTGAGAGCTGCGGGGTTACTGGGAATAGGGAACAGTGCTTCGACCATCCCTGGCAGAAGCAAGGTGGGGGTGGTCAGCAGCTCTTCTGCCCCACTCATGTGAGGAAAAGGGGAATGTTGAAGAAGCCTGCCTCAGGCTCATGGATGCAGCAGGGGGCAGAGGCCAGGCTTTGCTCTCCTCACCCTGGCTCCTTCTTGGCCCCTGAGACTCAGGGCCAGGAGCCCATGGTTCTGGGAATGGAATGGTCTCACAGACTCACAGGCTCAAGAGCAGGTGGTTGGGGGTCTGAAAATGGCCCCCTTGGCCAGGCCTTTTTGGTGCCATGAGGCAGTGAGGTTTCCCCGAGTACTTGGCAGCTCTGGTGAAAGAATGGACTTCAGCTGAAGGCAAGTGGCCCTGCTGAGCACAGAGAAGGTAAGGCCCAAGGAGGGTCACGGGGGCCTCCCAGGAGAGTGGAGGGGAGTCATCACCTCGCTGTCCTGAGCCCAGCCGACTCCTGGGGAAGGTGGCTTGTCTCCTGAAGTATATTCCCATACCCCATTTCCCGTCTCTATGGTCTCAGTTTTTCTGGAACTTTCCACTTAACAGCCTAAATCCTGAATAGCACCTCAGTCCCAGGCAAACTGGAATGGTCACCTTATCAGTAGGCCTGTGTCTACCAGCTCCCCTCCCCCGAAACCTGGAATGAAAGCCTCTGCCTGTCCTGGTTGTCTAAGTAGGGGTGTCCATTTTGTGACTTGAAGGTCCCCCAGGGCCCAGGTGGTGGTGCCCCTACTCTATAGTATCAGGATGCCTGGAGTCAACAAATGGTCCCAGGGAGTGAATGGTGTTCAGACTGATACACTTTGGGGGGGCCTCCAGGGCAGGGGTAGCAGGAACGGATCCCAAATATGCAGGGAGCTACCACTTAGCCTTCCTGTCTAGTTGTAATCCTCATTTGTGGTTTGACTCAGCATCTGGCTTGAGCAGTGGCCACTGGTGCTGCAGTCGTGGGCAGCGTGCTGGCTCTGAGCTTAGAACAGAACCTAGCAGACCTTCTGGAGGCCCTCACCCCTTGGGCTTGAACTCCCTTGGGTGCCTGGTGCTATGTCTGGCTTCTCCCACCACTGCCTGGCCGTAGGCTAGCTCTGAGATGCCCCAGAGTAGTGTGTATGCCTAATCCCTGCCTAGTGCTTTGTCTTAAGGCAGGGGCATTGGGCCCCAGTCTGAGTCTCTGCAGCTCCTGCCCCTTCTTCCACCTGTAGTCGGGACCTTTGAGATTCCTGAGGACTTCGAGGAGCGCTTGGAGCAGCAGCGTATCGGGCCCACCACCCAATTTCTCACCGAGGCTGACTTCCCACTGCAGGCCTATGAGCCCAAAGTGCAGGTGCCCTTCCTGGTGCTACCAGGCCAGTGCCCCCGCAAGACTGAGATTGAGAGGTATGGCTGGGTGGGCGGGGGGAGGGCCTGTCCTCGGGAGGCTGTGTCTGCCCAACTCAGGGCGAGGGATAGCAGGCAATTCAGTGACCAATCCCACATCAGAGGTCACTAAAATGAGCCTGTGTGCACGTGTTCAAATCAAATTCACTAGCCCTTTGGTCTCTTGATATGAACAAATTGCTTTTCTTGCTGTGGAATTGGGGAGGGTGATATTTGGGTCAATGTGGTAGAACTGCCAGGCAGGACAGAAGGGCAGTTGGAGCCCCAAATACCATCTCCAGCCATCACACCACTCCCTGATGAGTCCCAGGATCACAAGTTGCCCGGGAGGGGTCCCTGGGCCGCATCCTTGCCATCTCAACCCCATGGGCTTTTGCTAACACCCACCAAGCCAGTCACCTCTCACAAGCAGTCATGAGATTCCCTGTCTTCCTCCACCAGGAGAAAGCGGCTGTACCTGAGCCTGGACATTGAGCAGTTGCTGGCCAACGAGGGCATCGACTCCAACAAGCTCATGCCCAGGCACCCAGACCCCTACCACCCCCAGACCATCGAGCAGGGCAATGACCCTCTCTTCCCCATTTATCTCCCGCTGAAGGTGAGCACAGCTTCCACGGAGGGCTGGTGGTCAGAGGGGCGCATGATCTCGGCTGAGGGGCCAAACTAGAAAGGAGACCCTTAGACAATCACAAGTGCTTACTTGCCAAACAGGGCAACTGCATAATTGGAGCCCCGTAGAAGTCTCATGCATCCCAGCCCGAGACAGAGGGGCCCCAGGACCCATGGGATGCTGATTCTCCACTGCTTCCCTAGGAACCTTGGTAGCCTGTGTGCTCCTTCCCCCACCCAACCCACAGGCACCCAGGAGCAGCGCAGTTGGACTGTGGAATATGTGCAGGCGTCCCTGACCACTGCTCTGGGCTCGCCGAGATACTGACAAGCAGACTGAGTCCTGGGAGGAGAAAGGGGGAAGACAGCCTGCTCTGGCTTCCACCCTCCCCCTCCTCTTTCCTCTCCGTGCTCCTGAGTGTGTCTCGCAGGGAGGGAGGACTGAATCCAGATGCACATCGCCCTGCTGAGGGTGGTCTCCTGACAACCCTGAATCTCCATCATTTCCAAGTCTGGGAGGAGTGTTCAGGAAAATCCAAAGGTCATCTCTTACCTCGGGCCTGAGCGGCATGATTCTGGATGGTGGGAGAGAGAGCCCATATCCCACTACGCGTCCCCTTCTGCCTGAACCATAGGGTGGCTTGGCTGGACAAGAATCCTGAATTTCGTAGACCCAGAACTCACAGGCACCTGTGAGCAGCAGAGGAGGGGCTCAGCTCTCTGGTCCATAGTCTGCAGCACCTGTACCTGGGGAGTAGGCACCCCCATACACCGGTGTGCCCAGACTACTCAGGCCCCACTGGGTTGGTCTGCCTCCTCCTGATGGCTGCTGCTTTCTTTCAGGTGTTCGACAATGAGGAGTTTGACTGCCGGACTCCCAGTGAATGGCTCGACATGGGCTTGGAGCCAGGGTCTCAGGACAGGAAACCAGTCCCAGGAAAAGCCCTCCTGCCCACCAATGACTTCCTGGGGCATGGTGAGCAGGGCCAGCCTGGTTGGGGGGGCAGGATCCTGGTCTGTACCCTCCCATCCTGCGAGTAGCTCTACCAGGGATTCTTGAGCTGCCCTGGGGCTTAGCAGCCCTGGGAGATGACGGCGCCACCTTTTAAGACATCCCAGCTAGGATCCTGGCCAAGGGGCTGGTCACACAGAGGCAGGAAATGCAGGGGCCAGGGATGACATTGGTAGGAGGGCTGGGGAAGGAACAGCTGGATGGTGTCTAGCGTTAAAAACAAAACAAAACAACTTGGACTTATTGGTGATAAAGAACATACATGTGCATAAGGGGCACAGTTCAAGCCCTTCCATCCCACCACCCAGAAATCACTATTGCTCCAGCTCTAACTGGGGCCTGTCAGCATCACCTCTCGGTGGCAACGCACACACTGCCACATACACTCACACACTTGTAAACACAGAGAGACACACCATCACACATGTTTACAAGCATGCTCACCATCACACACACAAGCACATGCAGGCACATTCATGTGCATATTTTTACCAACACACACTCCCCTACCATCATCCATTTGTAACCACTATCACACACACACACACACACACACACACACACACACTCTCTCTCTCCCTCTCTCTCTCTCTCTCTCTCTCTCTCTCTGATGCCCAGGTTTGCTCTGCCTTGTGTATATTGGCCCCTTCATTGGCCCTGGGTCTGCCTTGTGGGCAGTGGAGGCTCTCTCCAGCTGGCCGTTGTTGGAAACGGTGCCAGGGTAAGCTTCCGCCGCCTCTACCCTGGCCTGTGTGTCTGGTTCTGTGCAGGCATCCTAGAAAGGCCTGGGTCATGGGGTTGGAGGTTGGAGGTAGCCATGCTCGTGTGCAGGGCTGAGGGCTGCTCTGCTTCCTGCCAGAGGGTGGACAAGCCCCTACAGAGCAAAGAGTGGGCCCATTGGCAGGTAGGAATATAAGAGCCATGTTGGTTTTAAGACTGCTCAGCATCCAGGGGGCCCTCAATGAGTCCATTGAGCATGCTGTTAACTTTATGTTTCGATTTAAAATCAGGTTAATGCTGGAATCAATTTCTCCGAACTAGACAAGAAGCCCAGAATGTTCCCTTTATTTTTACTTAATTGCAAAAATAATTTAGCTCAATTGTACCCAGATCACCAATTCCTGGTGATAAAACCAGAATGTTTGGGGCTGCATAACCTTAAATGCACCGATTGCCAGCCCCCCTGGAGTGCACAGCCCTTCCCATGCCCGTGGCCCTTGAAGCAGGAGGAGGGCTCGGCGGGGAGCGCTTCTGCAGAGAACTCTCGTTTTCTGCGGAGGGTTTCTTATGACATCTTTTCCTTTAAGCTGAGCCAAGACAAGGTCGGTATTTTCAAAAAGGAAACTTACTGGGAAGGGAAGGGAAAGCAAAACCAGAATCGAAGCCCATGAGGTAGACCAGAGCAGCCTCCTTTACTCACCATCTATCCAGCATCCGCCTCCAGGAGTGTTTTCCGGGAATTCAGCCCTTCTTCCTTCCTCAGTCCTCTCTGTATTGCCCATATATATTTTTTAATTACACTTTATTGATTATGCTATTACAATTGTCCTGATTTTACCCCTTTGCCCCCCTCCAGACAGCACCCTCCACTTCCTCAGCCAATCACCACATCATTGTTCATGTCCATGAGTCACACATATAAGTCCTCTGGCTACTCCATTTCCTATACTGTACTTTACATCCCCATGGCTATTCTGTAACTACCTCTTTGTACCTCTAAATCCCCTCACCCCCTCCCATCTGGCAACCATCAAAACACGCTCCATATCCATGATTCTGCTTGTTGTTCTTTACTAAGTTTGTCTTTTAGATTCAGTTGTTGATAGATTTGTATTTATTGCCATTTTATTGTTCATAGTTTTGATCTTCTTTTTCTTAAATAAGTCCCTTTAGCATTTCATATTAATGATGACTTGGTGATGATGAACCCCTTTAGTGTTTTCTTGCCCAGGAAGCTCTTTATCTGCCCTTTGATTCTAAATGATCGATTTGCTGGGTAGAGCAATCTTGGCTGTAGGTCCCTGCCTTTCATGGCTTTGAGTTCTTCTTGCCAGTCCCTTCTTGCCTGCAAAGTTCCTTTTGAGAAATCAGCCAATAGTCTTATGGGAATTCTCCTGTAGGTAACTACCACTTTTGTCTTGCTGCTTTTAAGATTCTCTCTTTAGCCTTTGGCATTTTAATTATGATGTGCCTTGGAGTGGGCCTCTTTGCATCCATCTTGTTTGGGGCTCTCTGTTCTTCCTGGACTTACATGTGTTTCCTTCACCAAATCAAGGAAGTATTTTTTCATTATTTTTTTCAAATAGATTTCCAATTTCTTGCTCTTTTCCTTCTTCTTCTGGCACCACTATGATGTGAATTTTAGACCTCTTGAAGTTGTCCCAGAGGCTGCTTACACTATCCTCATTTTTTGGATTCTTTTTTCTTCTTGTTGTTGTGATTGGTTGTTTTTTGCTTCCTTATGTCCCATATCATTGATTTGATTCTCGGCTTCATCCACTCTACTGTTGCTTCCTGTAAATGATTCTTTATTTCAATTAGTGTATCCTTTGTTTCTGACTGGATCTATTTTATGCTGTTGAGGTGCTAAGTTCCTGAGCATCCTTATAACCGGTGTTTTGAGCTCTGCATCTATAGGTTGCTTATCTCCATTTTGTTTAGTTCTTTTTCTAGAATTTTGATCTGTTATTTCATTTGAGCCACGTTTCTTTGTCTCCTCCTGGTGGCAGCTTCCCTGTGTTTGTTTCTTTGTATGAGGTAGAACTGCTCTGACTCCATGTCTTGGTAGTGTGGCCTAATATAGTAGGTGTTCTGTAGGGGCCAGTGACACAGCCTCCTCTATCACCCAAGCCAATCCAGACCAAACAGGCCCTGAGGCCCCCTTGGAAGTCATTGCAGGACTTCCCTGCCCTAACCTGTCCTGATAACAGGGTCCAAGGGGCTGAAATGAACTGCCACAGACAGGCTATGGGAAGGGCATAGGTCACTTTGCCCTTCCTCTAAGCCTATGGGAATGGTATAAGTCACCCTGGACTTGGTCAGTTTGAAGGGGTCTAGCTCAGACACAATGACGTTTACAACTCGATAGATCTCTGTTTGCTTGGGGCTTTCCTGCATCCTCTCTCAGTCCTGCTCTCTCTCTACCTTTCTCTTTCTCTCTCTCTCTCTCTCTCTGCCCCGATGGGGTCATGCGGAGTACAAGGGCAGAGAGGGCTACTCCTTCTGACGATTCCTGCTGCCAGGGCTTCCCCAGAGTCCAGCTCAGCTAGGAGGAAGCAGGGCCCCCACTCTTCTGGAAGCCAGAGGTTGCCCTCCTGGTGGGAGTAAGGCTAGACTAGTGACCTCTGAGACCCATTCCCAGCACCTGCTCCCCACATTTAGAGGCCCTGCTTACCCCATGACAGGGAACACTGGTGGGTTTCCCTCCTGTTTCAGAGGACCCCAAAAGTCGGGAGCTGAAATATGAATGGTTCAATGTTGGTGTCCTGGACTATGACAAGGAGAAGAAGCTGTACCTGGTGCACAAGACAGACGAGAATGGCTTGGTGCGAGATGACATGGGGAAGCCCATCCTGAATGGAGGGGTCACTGCTGAAGGTATAAGCTTTCTGCCCCCAATCCAGGCAGACCCCCAGCTCAGGCTGGACCTGGCCTGTGACTGAAGCCAACCCCCTACCTAGGGCACAGCCTGCTCATTTGGAATTTTCCCTTGCTGTTCATCCTGTGGCTATCTGTCCCTAACCAGTGAGAACCAGAGGACCAACACAGAGACCTCAGGAAGGGCAAATGGGCATTATTTGATATACCAACTCTGAGCAGCTGGGGTTAATATACCAACTCAGCATGATGGTGAGAAGGAGCCCGAGGCCCATCGATTAAGGATGTCCACTCTGGTGTGGCATCAAAGAATTGACATGTAATCAGCCACCCCTGTATAGCTCCTTGTTTCTACAAAGCTCTTAACAGTTTACAGAGCACTCTCCTATCCATCCATGACAACCTGTGAGGTGGGCAGGGCAGGGAGTACCAACATACATACCCATTTCACAGATGTGATGGGGGTCAGAAAAGGGAAACCCGGTGCTCGGGGCTACCTTACATCAGCAGCAGAGCCAGGCTGCAACCCGGCGTTCCAACCCAGAGAGCCCGACTGACTCTTGGCTTCTCTCTCACACCTCCCTGGCCCCAGGAAGGCCACCCCTCCTGCTCTGCCAATACTGGGTGCCGCGGATCCAGCTTCTCTTCCGTGCTGAGGACCCACGTGTGTTCACACAGCGTGTGGTCCAGGCCAATGCCCTGCGCAAGAACACGGAGGCACTGCTGCTGTACAACCTCTATGTGGACTGCATGCCCTCTGAGGGCCAGCGGCTCCTCAGCGAGCAAAGCCTGAGCAGAATCAAGCAGTGGGCCATGAGCACGCCCCGGATGCGCAAAGGGCCCTTGTGAGTGCCTGCCAGACCTTCCCCAGGCCCAAACATTACCACTTCCAGGAAGCACTCCCGCGGGGAAAGAGTGCTGCCCAGGGGTAGAGCTACCTTCATACTTGTCTGTTTGTGGCTGTCTTGCCCACTGCACTATGGACTTCTTGGACCTCAAATAATTTCTTGTTCACCTCTAGATCTTTCATTATCAATATGGACTCCTGGGTTCTTACTTTATTCAAAGGGTTATAATCTGTTGCTACCATTTATTTTGGTGTTCAAATTGTTCCAGATTAGGCCAGTGGGACTCCCTTCAAGGTGGTTCCTCTGTCCTTCTGATGTGTGTCCTTCTATTGTTCTCTGAGCATGTTCTTACTTCCTGGCACAGCTAGAAATTCTGGGCTCGTCTTGTACTTTCCAAGACCTAGCCCTGAAATCA
>PVJI01025875.1:0-19774 GCA_004026765.1 Micronycteris hirsuta
CAAGTCATGAAAGGCAAGGACCTACATCCAAGAATACTCTATCCAGCAAAGTTTTCATTTAGAATGGAAGGGCAGATACAGTGCTTCTCAGATAAGGTCAAGTTCAAGAAGTTCATCACCACCCAGCCTTTATTGTATGAAATGTTAAAGGGAGTTATATAAGGTATGGAGGAACATCAACAGGGGAGTGGTTGGGGGACAGGGTGGGAATGGGGCACGGAACAGGTAGCATAAATGATAGATAGACAACAGACAGGGGGAGGTTAAGGAGGTATAGGAGGTGCAGGAGCAGAAGGACTTATGTGTATGACCTATGGACAAAACTAAAGGGTGGGTAAAGGGGGGGTAAGAGGGTGGGGGGCAAGAGGGGGGGGAAGTGGGACAACTGTAACAGCATAATCAATAAAATATAGTTAAAAAATAATTCCCTGTAATTCTTTAAGAAATTATGGTGTTCATAGGAAACATTGTTTAGGTTTGAGTCAATTTTCTATTTCTCAGAACCTAACTAAGGAAATACATCTTCTAGTTTTCCCATTAAATGAATGGGTATTGCTAATAATACAGTGTCTTGTTTGGTTAATACAATCTTGCTGAAGAAAATAAAACAAATCCTAGCATTCCAAGGAAAATTTCTGCATAATTTGTATTAAAACAATACATTGCCATACATATTTGAACCATTGATGATGTTTGTACGTGAGTAATCTAGAGGGAGTGTGTGTGTGTGTGTGTGTGTATTTGTTAATAATGATAGGAAGATCCCTGGAGATCTTTTGTTTAAAGGTGTTTAATTCAGATCTACTCTGTGCTCTATTTTTACTTATTGTACTTTTAGGGGGGCTCAGCATATCCAAATGTAATACAAATTGCCATCATGCTCTTGTGTAGTGGACTTCAAACTGGAGAGTGCATATCCCTGGTGCTATATGAGGATTTTTCATAGACTCAGAGAGCTTGGAGGACAGAGAGAGAAAGAGAGAGAAATTGTTGTAATATTGACAGGTGAAGTGGCTCTGGTGACTGGGTAACAAATCTATTTGCAATTCTGGTGGTTTACAGTTCTCTACTTGAAGCAAAGTTGCAGAAGGGCCTAATTGAGTTGTCAGCTAATATATGATTAGAATAATTTTTGATGAAAGATCACTGACTTTTGGCATATAACTGAGAAGGAGTTCAAGGAATTGAGTGACATTGCTATAATGGAAGGAGTTTCTTCCATTCCCATCTATTTATTTATTTGAGCAAAGAATCTTCACAGTTATAATAATAAAAACATAAACTAGAAAATAGGAAGAAAATTGATTCTGGGCCCTGTCTTCTTTTAGTAACAGTAGTAGTAGTCACTATGGAATACAAGAAACAAATGGGAAAAAAGCCAAATACATGTATTTCATTAAGAGATTCATTTCCAATAATGTGTCCTTTGTTTAATAATTATTTATCACAATTTTAATAATTGTTTTGATAATTGTGCTCTTCAAATAATTTTAATTATAAGTCAACCCAGAAGAAATTTTTGTTTTATCCTTAAGGATATGTTTTATAAGTCATTTTTAAATACATATTTTTGTTACAGAGACATATCAATAAAAAGACTTTGAAGCATAAAGTTTACTACATTAGGATAAAATTCAGTGGTGATGGAAATGTGAGCTCAAAGAAATAGGAATAAGGTGAGATTTCCAGCCGAGATTTCCAACTAAAAAGATCTTGTTCATGTAATTCTCTTGAGTATTTAGCTTACTCGTTTCATTAAAAAGTATGTGTTTTATTCCAAAACATCAATATTTTGGTATGCTATAGCTTATGTCCCTTGCTGTTTAAACTTACAAAAAAATTAAATGTTACCTCCAAACCGTGTGAGGGGTGTTTTAGAAGGGCAGGCGGCAGACCAGCGCTGCTGTGGAAAGGACCACCCGCGCCACCGTCGGCTTCCTCAGCGCTGCCTTGTCAGGGGCGTCTGACCTCTTGGCGTCTCTGGGCCACGCTGGAAGTAGAGTTGTCTTAGGCCACACATTAAATACACAAACATTAATGAAAACTGACGAGCAAAAAAAATGGTTTTAAGTAAATTTATGATTTTGTCTTGGGCCGGATTCATAGCTGTCTTGGGCTGCAGGCAGTCTGAGGCCATGGGTTGGACCCTCCTGGGAGGGGCGAAGGCCCCAGATGGCTGACATTGACAATGACTCTCCTTTCCCTGTGGCCCTCACAAATCACCTCTCAAACATTTGATCCTTATTAGGTTGCTGACGTTTTTGACTCACCGTTTTGGTCATATGTTAGATTAAATAATGGCTACATTTTGGGTAATCTCTTAATGCACAATCAAAACAGTGTCACACTTGGTTTCAATGAAATAATTAACCAGTTGGTTTTTAAACAGTAAAGTATATTTCATAAAATGCAGTTACTGTCTTCTAAGTCATAAGACTAAGGTAATGATAATGTATATCTAGAATGGCTTTATGTATATGCATGTTGTGTGTTTTAATACAAATGAAAATAGTACAAGTAATAATAGTAAAGCAAGCAAGCAAAGTTCTTCACTTTTCTAAAGACATAAGAGATTAATTTGAGCCAGTGTTTATTTGAGGAATGTCCATTTGTTCTGTTTAATGCAGTTTAAAAGTCTACAATTACCATTTTGATGAACAGATCCTTAATGAGTACTTAAATACCTGATGCTGTGTTCCCTGAAGGGTGCCATCTTTTAGAATGATTCCCACCATTCCTTCCATTGGAAGTCAATGCCACAGAGATGGCGTTTGAAGTTACTGGCAGGAAGGACAGGGGGTAGGCAGAGAGAATACCGTGAGAACAGAAGTGCAGTCCTCTGATATTAAATAATTGTGGGCGGAAGTGAGGCGTAGAAGGATCCCGAGAAGCATAGTTAGAGAACAGACTTGGACCATGCGGGGATTCCCGAACAGCAGGAAGAAGTAGTGCTATGGAATGTTTACCAGTTCACATGAGGAGTGAAGGATGAATATGTCCACTGGATTTTGTTAGCTTAAAATATTTTCAAGGACATAAAAATCCAAAGGGTGAGGGGAAAGGCTCATTTACCATAGGGTAGATAAATTTAGAAAAAAAAAACTTGAGGTAGTCTTTTGTGGTCAGTTTGGTCCTTTTATGTCGTATTTCTAGTGAGAAAGAAGCAAAAGATGACATTTTTAGTGGTCTCTGATCTGAGCAGTGTTTCTGGGTGGGGAGCTGAAGGAGCGGTGGAGGCAGAGGTGAAGAGGGTGTGCGATGAATGGGTGTAGGGAAGGGATTGTGGTCTCCACTGACTTTGCTTCCCCATCCTTCTGTTTTCTTCTCTCTTTTTCCAAGAGAGAGAACGGTGCACATGAAAGAGAAGGGAACACAGACCAGCCGCAGGCACAGGAATGACAATTGCATATCCTAACAGGAAGGAAGAAGGAATGGATAATGTGTAGGTGATAGTGTGTGACTGGAAGAGAGAAGTTTTCTTTATCTGCTTGTGAAAATGGATAGTTCTGTGTTCTCATGAAGTCTGAACCTCTGCGGAAAACGAAGGTGTCGGGGGACGGGGGAGCCCCTGCCACTGCCAGAGGTTGAAGATGGTGGGACCTTTGGGAGAACAGGTACAGTGTAGGAGAATGACTTGGTCTGGGAATAGAGCAGGGTTGCTGGACTTAATGGATGAAAATATTAAAACATTAACCAAAATCTTGAGTCTTCCTCCAGGAGAAATTAAATTAACACAAAGGTATATACTAATATTCAATCAAATCATTACAGCAGGTGTTTGACTTTAATACATACTGAATGTAAAGATTCAAAGGGACGAGATACGAACCTATGAAAAGATACATAACAGAAAACACAAAGATTGCCTTTATGAATGGAAATCACATAAAGAGATTAGTAACATACTTAATGGCAGGCTAATTTGGGACTGGAAGGACCAAAGCTGAGATGATCTTAGAATAAGTCAATGACCAAAGGTGATCTTTATTAGTGGGAATTAAGTAGCACTTCTAGATTTATTCACTGTCTCTTTGTTTTGTTATTCCCTGTGATACCTAAATAAAACTGTCTTGCTTTGTCTGCCTCTAAAGTAAGCTAATAACAAAAACATTGTGAACTCATAATCTTAGTCGCACTACCAGGGTTTGAAGACCAACTCTACTACTTACCAGTTCTGAGAACCCGGGCAAATTACATGAACTCTCTAAGCCTTTTTTTCCCTAACTAGTAAGGCAGGGATAATGATACACCTACCTCAGAGGTGTGTCGTGAGGATTAAATGGGAAAACTCACATAACAAGCTTGCCATACTCTACAGCATAAGGAAACCCACTCGATAATTATCACTATTAACTTTCTTAATAGGGCTCTGAAGGCACAAGGGCATTCGCCTATTTTTGTTCATAGTGTTTTCTATCATTGTTGTACTGTGCTAATTAATCTAATTCATTTTATTATAGTTGATAAGCAATAATACAACTGGGGTATGAAAAACTCATTTGGATAATTATAAGGGAAACAATATGGTAACAGCTATTCAGTTTAGCATCTGACCAGTGCTGGATAATATATTAAATGTTTCATTTTTTAACACATTGAAAGGACACTTTTCATGTTTTAAGATACATAGGGGTATAAGACATAAAATGGCTTTCATTGGCATCCAATTTGCTGACTTACTACTCTTAAAAGATAAAACATTTAAAAGTTGACTCCTGCTGTTGACCTGCCACAGATTGAATGAGAGCTAAGCAGGTAGTTACTTCAACAGTCTAGGATGAGCCACATCTAGTGCGCATTCTCCCCAGAATTACGTTGCTTGTGATTTGATGATCCGTATAAGCCTTATGATCCCATATCTTTCCAAAGGACATCCTTCTAGTCCGCGTGCCTGCCCTCCATTATATTGGTAACTGTCCATTTTCTATTAAGGATCTCATCAAAAGTAGTTTTTATGATATTTGTGAAGTATGAAGGAATTCTATTCCTGTTCCATTAGGACTGCGCTGCAGGTGAAATATATTATGGATGTGCAGTAAGCTAATTGTAGACAAAAATAATACTTTGGGTGACCTTCCATGATATTGGAATGGCTGATAAAACTCTCTTATTCTTGGCTATGTGCAGATTTCAGGCGTAATGCCAGATTGCCCACAGTCATCTATGCTGTCATCCCAGGCAGAGTTCAAATTGTTGGGAAATTTTCTGTTGAGACTAGAATGTGTTAGTCCTTGGGCAGTAGTGGGTCTAAATTTGATTGTTTGCCCACAGGGCTTTTGGAGAAGGGAGAGGGACAGATAAACCAAAACAAAAAAAAATTTCAGGTGCTGTGATAATATCCACCAACCTGCTCAGTGTACCTCTGGGGACCCTGAATAGTGTGCATAGAAAGGCTGTTTTGTTTTTGTTTGTTTTAAAAATCAGTCTGCTCCTAAACTTCTTCAAATATTTACTGCTGTGGGTGGAAGGAAGGAATTTTTTTCCCTCTTAATTTTGCCCTGGGGAGAAAACATTTCTGTGCTCTCTGCAGCCCAAAAGGGAGAGTATGATTAGAGTGTCTGATCTAGAATAATTTACCACTTGACTGTAGGTCATGCTCAGCTGATGTGTAAGCAAATAGGCTCCTACGACTTTTCCCCAGAGGTCAGTAAGCTCTCCACTTACACCAGGACGGAAAGCATAATCCGGTTACAACTGCTATCCTCTTACCTTCCCACTCCACGTCCAATAGGCTGCACCTAAGTAAACTCCAGGTGTCTTTCTCCTTCCTCATCATAAACGTTGCCCTGATTAAAAATAGCACATTGAATTTTTTTAAAGCATTAACATTTGATTTACTGGTAATTGTTGTCTTTCTGCATATTGAAGATCCATACATCTTTGTGTACCAGTGTTATAGTTGTAGAAATTATTTAAAACTGGTGAACTACATTAGTCTGCTTTGGTATGAAAAGGTCTCAAGAATCTTTATATTCAGCCAGATGATAAAAAATGACAAAACAGTTATAGGCAAACTATTTGGAAATGGGAGAAGGTAACAGAAACAACCTGGCCTTCAGAAATAACCCCTCCCCATAACTGCAGTCTGAGCTTGGTTTCTGAAAATTAAAAATAGAGTTAATAATTCTTGCATACTAAAGGATTTCCTGAGGGATAAATAAAATAATTTGTGTAAGGCATCAAGCCAGGTCCCTGGAGTTGCTCAAAAAGAGACAGTTCCCTTTTATTCCCTGCTACTAGCTGCTTAATAGTAACCTCACTATTTTAAAGATGATAAATTTAAGTGTGATTAAAAAATGAATGAGTAGACATATGAACTGGCACTTTTTTGATGCCGTAAGTACCATCAGATAGAGGTCCAAATTAGCCATCTTTTTTTTTTTTTATAAAGTTAAGGCATTAAAACATTGCTAACTCTTTTTTAAAATTCAGGACTAATAATAAGGGTAAACAGTAAACAACTAATTTTCTCCCTAGAAAGGCTCACAGGACTTGCTTATTAATATTGATGGTAGCTTGCCCTGGCTGGTGTGGCTCAGTGGATTGAGTGCGGGCTGTGAACCAAAGGGTCACCGGTTTGATTCCCAGTCAGGGCACATGCCTGGGCTGCGGGCCAGTCCCCAGTGGAGGCCATGTGAGAGGCAACCACACACTGATGTTTCTCTTCCTCTCTTTCTTCCTCCCTTTCCTTCTGTCTAAAAATAAATAAATAAAATATTTAAAAAATATTGATGGTAGCTTACTATTTTCAAAAAATTTCAAGTAAATATTTTGCCATTCTACTCTTGAATAATAGGTTATTTTCCAACCAAAAAAATAGTTTTTTTTGGTAGTTGGAAATTTGAAGTTAGCTAATGTGCAAAGAAGAGCACCTGATGACAAACTTTATATTTTAATTTGAATGCTTAAAGTTCAAAATTAATATTTCCTTAAAGAATTTTAAATGATCAGCTAGTAAACAAAGCCTTAAATATAATTTTTACCGTATTTCAGTGACAGATGCCTTGCCTTATTTATGTCTGTGGCATTTGGATATGCTTTGCTCTTATTGACATCACAGGATCTGAATATACTTTGCTCTCTAATCATAAACTCTTAGGTTATTTGAGAATAGCATGAGTGAGAAACTTTTTACTATGTGTATCTTGTCAAATCTTGGAAATTTTGTTTCTTAAAAGATGTTTATTCTGATTAAGGGGCCCTTTGAGGTTTGTTTCAGTGTATGCCTACTTAGTGACAGATAATTTTACCTTACTAAAATGATAAAATACAATTGGATCTTTTATGATTGGAAACATAGCATTTTATTAATAATAGTGAATGCCTTTATTTTGACACTGTCATGTGAAATAGTTGTTTATAAACACAGACCTGCATTTTGTTCCAAATTGCATATCTTGTTTCTCAGGAGGATGTTAGAGATCAGATGTAATTGTGCTGCAGCTGGGTGACGGGTAACAACTTACAACAGACAGCAACCATTTGTCAGCTGACAGAAAATCTAACAGAATGTGTCATCAGAATATAAAAGTATTATATTGAGGCACTTAAATAAACTTCTACTTATGTTAGGCTAATGTGTTTTTAATAACAAACTCTAGTTTTCATAGATAGCATGCACTAAATACAATCTATTTCAAGCATTTTCTTATGTAATACTCTTGTGTCTGTTGTCTATAAACATAGCTAAATGGAACCGGCCTATAAAACGTGTTTCATCTAAGTCATTGCTACCCATTTATGGCTGTACCATGTGGTAGGAATCTAGAAACATCAGGTCTGCTGTTCCTGTAACATTCCAGTGGCCTCCAGGTGATAGGCTGGGCCAACTGTCTTGGCCCAGTGCCAGTTCACAATGGTCCTATCAACCAGCACCACTCAGCAAATTACTTTGAGGCACTGAATGATTTATGTGGAACAAGAAAGGATTCTGCAAAGTGGATATTTTGAAGTTCTTTTATCTTGAACCAAGATGTATCACTAGCTGGAGTCTGTTGTTCTCTGTTGAAACAATAATTTGCTTTCTTGCCTCTCTAGGTTGTTTCAGGTGGAATGCTGAAAATAGTTGTGTGCAGATCTCCTAGTCCTTCATCTCAGTTCCCTCTACCTTCACACCAGTTAAATTTTTTTCTTGTTTGCTACTTATTTTTTGATCTAGTGCATTTTGTGTTCGTTAGAATTGCGGGTTTCACTCCTTAAATGACTTACATTGGTTTGGCTTTGGTTCTTCGACATAACAAAGACAGACAGAGGGAAAAAAGGCAACCTACCAAAAATATAATTCATTGGTATAAACATCTTTTCATTCAGTTATACATTCTCCTTTTATTTAGAAGAAATCCCCCAAGGGAAAAAATAAGTATCTGTGTATTCTTATTGAGACACATTATGTACTATATTAAATAATAAAGATTAATAAGCATATAGGTGATCTCAAATTAGATTTTATTTATTTATTTTTAGAAAGAGGAGAAGAGGGAGAGGAAGAGAGGAGAGAAACATTAGTGTGTGGTTGCCTCTCACAGGCCCCCTAACTAGGGGCCTGACCTGCAGCCCAAGCATGTGTCCTGACTGGGAATTGGTTCCCTTTGGTGACCCTTTGGTTCACAGGCTGGCACTTAATCCACTGAGCCACACCAGCCAATAGGCTATGTCAAATTAAACAATGAAAAATATGTTCTCCCTTTGTGGTGATATTTGGCTCTTTTCAATTTGGATCACTGAAACAGTGAGAATTGGAGAAAGCTATGCTATGCTTCATGTTTTAAAATGAAAAAGCTGAAAAGAATGAAAGTTCAATGACTCCAAAGCTAAAGGCAGATCTAGAACCTGAAACCAAAGGTTCTTTTAGGGTGTTGGCAGTGGCATCTATTGGCAGATGTTGTAAAGAGACATGACCAAGTTAGACAGTTCTTGTCTGAGGAATTTATAGACAAAATCTATGAAAATATTTGTACTACAAAGCATTTGTAATCAAGACTATAAAAATGCAAACAGGCTCCTGAAAACCCTTCTCACCACTGTCCCCTCCCTACTCCCCTCTGGCTATTGTTAGATTGTTCTTAAATTCAATGTCTCTGGTTAAGTTTTTCTTGCTTTTTTTGCTTTTGTTGCTTACGTTCCAGTTAAAGGTGAGATCATATGGTATTTGTCCCTCACCGCCTGGCTTACTTCATTTAGCATAATGCTCTCTAGTTCCATCCATGCTATTGCAAAGGGTATAAGCTCCTTCTTCCTCTCTGCTGCGTAGAATTCCATTGTGTAAATGCACCATAGTTTCTTGATCCACTCATTTGTAGATGGGCACATGGACAGAACCAAGGGTCAGGAGGGAGGCAGGGAATGGAGGTGGGGTTAGAGGGGGAGGGGAGAGTATGCAGACAACTATAATTGAACGATAATAAAGAAAAATAAAAAAAATGCAAACAGGTATTGTCACTAGTTAAACAGTTTTAAAAGGCTCAGTTCTACTGGTCTAAACCCTGGATCCTTTGAACTACCATTGCTCCCGGTTGATGTGAGTTGATACCACCAGGCCTTTTGCCTCCTGAACATGGTGATATAAGAATCAAAACTATATTTTGGTGTGGGTATGGTGATAACATCAAAAAAGTGAAGTTAATGCCCTTCAATTATTCCTTCTCCTCTTGTTTGATTTTAGTTTACATTTTCAGAATTGAATACCACCAATTTTTTATATTGTCATTATTTAAGACTTTATAGTTTTAATTTTATTTTAATAAACTTAACTATTTGCTTGGTTTTTAGGAGCCAGGCTTAGGCTCCTAAATAAATAGTTCATTAATTTCTATGTCACCCTTGGTGCTATTTACATGCATACAAATGAAACTAAACTACCCCAGGGAACTTGTAAAGGGTTGGTTTCAAATTCATGAATTAATGCAAATGGTAAGGTTATATCATTTGGGTATAAGCTATAAGCTTTGGAGAATGGAGAATAAGCAATCAAGGTAAAATAGCTCTATAGCTTGCATTATTTATGAAAATGAGATCCTGGCATTTGTATTCTAACGCGCTGTTATGGAAGATAGAGCTACCTCTTTGTGCAGGTGCACTACAGGGGTCACTGGGACACATGGGCAGGGGATCCACTCTGCTGCATCTTTATTAACAAGAAATCCACAGGGTTTTCATTTGACCTACTATATTTCTAATGGTTGTTGCTGCCACATCTGAAATCCCTACAGCTTCAGAGCAATTATATTTCATCCATTCTAGAGTGTCATCAATTCAAAGATATATTATGTTCAATTTACCACCAAGAAAGGAAGAATACTTCCAGTTAAAGTATGACTTTTGATTAACTGAAGATTCATCCCAATGTTAACACTGTGAACATGTGAAGAATAAAAAGTCACTTTAGTGTTGTTGAAATACATTACTGCATTTATTTTGTCACATGAGCTTGCTAGCTTGGGGGTAAGGCTTAAACATGACTTCCAGAGGGCTGTCTGTGTTAGACATAGATATTACCTGCAGGGAACGAGAGGTCAGAGACTGCATCTCTCCATTAGCACATTAGAGAGAGAAATGTGGAAATGGAGGGTTTTATCTGTTCAGGTGCTGTGATCTCGGCCTCTTTATCTATGCCTTCTTATATTTAATCGCTGCCAGTGAGTTTTAGTATGACATAAACAGGCATACGAACACTTTAGCAAGTTCACATACTGTTGCTCTATTAAAACAATTTTTTATTTCTAAATTTTCTGAAAAGAAGGAATGCACACATTCTTAGTAGAATGCCATAATATGATGTATTTCTAGTAACTTGGTTAATAAAAGAAGCCAAACCCCTGATCTCCTTAACATCTCATCCTACTCCAAAAAGCTACTTTCTTAGCATCATCAAAGTGACAACTGATAGCTTGGTAAAGACATAGGAACAAGGAATAAAGTCTATTTTTAAGAGACTCAGAATTTCCATTCTACCACAAATACATCTACTTTATTAATTAAAGCCAAGAGTCCACAGACAAAATGTAGTGCCAAGTGACTGAATTTTAATAAATGCAAATGAACCAAAAGTGAGAATAAGCAGCTGAAGGTCCAGGATAGAATATTTGTATTTACCTTGGTATTCATCAGCTTTTACTCAGAAGCCTGAAGAGTGAGGATAAAAAGTATGACATTATTCCAGGAGTTTGGCAACTAAGGAATGGGGGCCATAAGCACAGGATTTTAGTGTGGGAAAACAGAGTACATGCTGTGAAGAAAGAAGACAGTGTTGTCATCTCTTTTCCATTGTATTTTAATCCCTTCCATATGTTTAGGAATCTAGGTTCTTAAATTGTCTCTTAAAAAGACTCTGCAGGATTTATAGCGTTAATATAAACATAGAAGATAAACGTATTATTCTCAGCAGGTGATGGGTTACATCTTTTTAACCCAAACACACCTGAGTTACCAGTAGATTTCTTACATATTGGTGGGCTAAATCCTGTTGTTTTGCTGTTTTTGTTGTTCATTAGGAAAGGAGTTCAAAATCACACCCAAAGACAGCGTGATTCTTGTCAGTGGCAGTACTGTGAGCTGCCCCATCTCTCATTATCGTGTGATTCCTTGGTTGTCTCTCTGCCCCAGTAAACTGTGCAATCTATAAAGGTAAAAACTCTTTGTTCACCATCCAGGCAAATACTAAATCCCTAGCACTTAGTGCAGAGCCTGGCACATAGGTGATCAAAATAGTAAAATATCACATGACCTGGCTTCAATAGTGTTGACATGTGATCGTACATCCTTTCCAGACTGTGTAGACCTGGCGAAATCGAAGATGCTGTCGAGTCATGCCCAGAAACTCCCATTATAATCTCTGTTTTGTTGTTGCTGCCTTTGGAGTGACTTTGTTTTGGAAACTTTATTGTTCCTTCATGTCCATTCACTGAAGGGAATGGCTTTGAGTGTCAGATTATAAATTAGATTATTTAAAGAACTATTCAAGTCTGAAAACTGTGACTGACTGAAGCTATATCTATATAGAGAGAAAAAGAAGAGCAATTTTGTAGTAGATCTGAGCTGGTAAGATCAATTATATGAAAAGTGAATTTATCCAGAACTATTAAGATTATTGATTTAACTCCTCATTTTCATATAAATATTTTCAACAATAGCTAATAGGACAGAGTGACAATTTTCTTAAATTGACATCTGCCTACTCAGCAGAGTCTCACACACTGCTTTTCCTTTATAAACATCTTGTTTTTTGTAAAAAAAAAGTAAAAATGATGAATGGATTCATTTTCTAAAAATAATCCATTGATGTTTCAAATATATGTATATATGTATGTGTATACATATATACACATACATATATGCACATATGTAGGAGTATATACATACGCATATATGTATATATGTATATACGTGTGTGTGTATAGAGAGTCAGACAGAGACAGAGACAGAGTGCCTGTCCAGAAAGTATCTAGCCACGTACTATGAAAAACAGAGACATTTATTGAAGAAGGTATAAGAAACACTGTACATAAGACAACAATGCCTCAGTCCCCTTCCAAGTAGGCATCTTAGGACCTCACACACTTCTCCCAGTTGCTATCAGCTGTTCCATCATATTTTTCCAAATCTCATTGGCCATCTGAAATCTCTTTCCTTTCAAAGGTGATTTTAATTTTGGGAAAAGCTAGAAGTTGCAAGGCACCAAATCTGGGCTGTAGGGAAGCTGAGTCATCTGGGTGATTTAATGTTTCACCAAAAAACTCCGCAGGAGATGTGATGCATGAGTGGGCACATTGTTATGATGAAGCTGCCAATCACCAGCTGCCCAGAGCTGCAGCCTTCTGAATCATCCAAATAGTTTCCTCAGAGTAATGTTCAAGCTCAGTGTAGAATTTGGTGCAGATTTGTTGCTCTACTTGCTTAGTCATTTTGAATGTGCTGGCCACACAGTACGAATGCTCACTCAGTGGCATCTACCACCCCCACTGACTAGTACAGCGAAGTTATCATTGTTCACATATGCACATTCCGGTCCATTCTCCTTGGTACTAGGTTACATTAATGTAACACAAACCATTCTCCATATACTAACCATGGTTGCACTTTTTTTCCGAACCGACCTCATGTAATATGGAAATACGGAGTGTCAACTCTTTAGAAAGGAATGATAATTGGTTGGTGCTAAATTGACAGATTTTAAGGAATTGTTGCTTATGAAGGTGAACAATGAGTCATGCACATAAAAATCAAGTGAATTCTATAAGGAATCAGTATTTATACCACTTTCTAAATAGAATGTGTTAGGTGTTCTCTTTGGTTCTGATTATACATACAAGCATAAATGCACTGCAAATAAAGGTTACCCAAAGGAAAAAATATCATTTGCCTTTTATTATGATCATGTTGGCATTTCAGCACTGAATCATAATCACTGTTAGTTTGAATACAATTTTTGCAATTTATTCATTCAATGTTTATTGAGCTCCAGGACTGCATCGGCATGCTATACCACAGTGATAGAGACAAATTCGTTCCTGAAAGATTGATTCTACTTAAAGATATTTCGTATATGACTTCCAATAAAAATGTTAATATGTAACCATAATAACCAAATTCATGTATCATAACTTGTACCTTTGCTTCCAACAGTAAATAAACACAATTTGGGGGGCACTATCTGAATCAAATGCTGCAGGTATATCTGATGCTTGAATATTGTGGGCATTCCAAGCCTGCAACACGATCGGGATAGAAGGAAAACACTATAAAAGGCAATTAACAATGTCGGAGTCTCCCCCTGATGCTCAGGTTCCTGTTTCATGGGTTCAGTTACCCATGGTCAACCTCAATCTGAAAATAGTAAATAGAAAATTCTAGAAATATGCAGTTTATAAGTTCTAAATTGCATGCCATTCTGACTAGCCTGGTAAAATCTTGCAATGTACCACTCCATCCTGCCTGGCATGCATTGCCCTTTGTTGAGCATATGCTATCTGCCTGGTAGTCATGTTGCACCTGTCTCAATTGTCAGATCAACGGTGCTGGTATAGCAGCACTTGTGTTCGAGTAACCCTTGTGGTTGCTTGAAACTATATCATGATGCCTACGTCATTCACCTCACTTCCTCCATCACATAGGCATGCATCACCGCACATTGTCACTGTCATCGTGAGAAGGGTCAGTCCACTACAGTAAGATATTGGATTGTACTGGATTGAGAGAGAGAACATAGGCATATAACTTTTATCATAATATATTGTTATAATTATTCTATTTTATTGTTACCATGGCTAATCTCTTACTGTGCCTAATTTATAAATTAAACCATCATAAGTATGTTTGTATAGGAAAAAACAGTATATAGAGTTAGATACTGTCTGAGGTTTTAGGCATCCACTGGGAGTACTTGGAGTGTATCCCCCATGGAGAAAGGGAGAATATTGTACAAGGTAGCATACTTTGAGACAAATAACTAGTCTGTGAAGGAATAGAAAACTTTGTGCTCATGCTGGGTCACTGAGTTAATTATAAAGATGAGGTGTTACTATTTGTCTTTAATTTTACTTTTAAAATTGAATTTATTTGGCCTGGCCGGTGTAGCTCAGTGGATTGAGTGTGGGTTGTGGATTAAAGGATTGCTGGTTCGATTCCCAGTCAGGGCAGATGCCTGGGTTGCTGGCCCAGTGGGGGCCACGTGAGAGGCAACCACACATTGATATTCCTCTCCCTTTCTTTCCCTCCATTCCCCTCTCTAAAAATAGATAAATAAAATGTTTTAAAATATTGTATTTATTTTGGTGATATTGTTTAATAAAATTTTATAGGTTTCAAATTTATAGAATTATAATTCTATGATACATGATCTATATAATGCACTATATAGCCCCCACCCAATGTCAAATCTTCTTCCGTCACCATGTGTTTGACCCCCTTTGCCCTTGACTGTGCCCACCAACGCTGTCCCCTCTGTTAACCACCACATCCTCGTACAGCTTTGAATTTTCCTGTCTGATCCTTAGCACTCACCTAATTCAGACTTCTGTTTTTTCCTAAATTATTTTTTTAAATTATTATCCTAACCCATTATCCACCCTATCTATCACCACCAAATTACTCTTTGATAAATCAGCTTTGGCTCTAGAGTATATGTTCTCCCTGCTTTACTTTGGCATTTAGGTAGTTCAGAACTTGGCCTGGCTATAGTGCTCATTTTGTTTACCTTGACTCTATCCAGAAGAAGTACTAAATCTCTTTTCTGCTAATCGCAAAAAAAAAAAAAAAAAAAAAAAAGAATTAGAAGAGTAATCATGAAAACAATTTAGTGAGGGAGAACTGAGAACTCTTGCAGTATTATATTATTTTTGAATTTTCAAATCCACTGAGAATGAGAAATGGCTTAGCATGGATTATAAATAGACCTTGGCAAGCTTTGAGCTGCCCACACTGTGTTCTAAGCTTTGAGCAAAGCTCTGCTGGCATGCTGAGCGGCTGTAGCTCGGACGTGAGTTATAAAGACACAAGGATGAGTGGCTCCGTTTGGAGCGTTGTCTTAGCCAAGTATGTAAATCGAATTCATGGTTGGACTTTCTTTCCACATCCCTTTCATTCCTCATAGGATAATTATGATAGCCCTTCTTGACCCAAAGCAGATAAATTCCTGTATTCTTTCTGAAAATAATGTTTTATGATTTTAAATAACAAGGTGAGGCACCCGGATTCATTGCATTGTCAGTCATCTATCAAAAAGCAGTAACATCAGAGGTATAGAGTTCCATAATTACATTTGCATAGACTTGCTAATTGGAAGACACTTACATGTCTTACATTTTTCTGAAAAATAATGTTAATGTGTGATGATTTTGTATAGCCTATGTAAATATTATGCTCTGGCCATGATGGTGTATGCATAAAGATCATGTTAATATATACTCAACATTTAAAGAACCCAACTCCCTCTTGGACAGTACCACCATCTCCTACCACTTGATGATGTTGTCTTTGATACAGCCAGGCTTGTTCAAAGCATTCTTTTTTTTTTAAGATTTCATTTATTTATTTTTAGACAGAGGACAAGGGAGAGAGAAATAGAAGGAGAGAACCATTAATGTGTGGCTATCCCACATGCACCCCTCACCGGGGACCTGGCCTGCAACCCAGACATGTGCCCTGACTGGGAATCAAACTGGCAACCCCTTGGTTTGCAGGCCGGTGCTCAATCCACTGAGAAACACTGATGGACACTTCTTCAGAGCTTTCTGATAGAATGCAATTGTTCACCAACCATTTTTCTATGGAGTATTTAATGTGTTTGTTACTGTTTTACTAACTGGGTATCCTATCACTAGGGACAAAGGATTCTGTACACACCATGACAGGGCAGGTGTGGCCAAGTGAGTGGGAATGACCCAAACTACACCCTGAAGGGCTAAACAGATTTGGTATTGTGGGGAGGTAACCGCCCACAGTGCAGCCCCTGCCTGCTGACAGGTTGCACAGGTACGGAGTAGTGACTAAGACAGTGTGCAGAGGGCACTGCCTTCTCAGAGCAGCAGTGCAGCTGCAGTGGCTCCAAATGCAGCAGCCGGGATCCCCATGGGTGAGTGGAGCCCAGCAATAGGTATCAGTGAGGCAGGTGACCACCATCAGGCTTTGGCTGGTGCTCTAGTCTTCAAAGACAGCATGTAGATCCTAGACAAAAAATTGAGACAAGAAATGCTAATACTAGAGGTGAAAGTGCATGGAAGAAGTGAATTTGTGGGTGTGGGTGTGTGTGTCTATAATTTGTATGGACTAAAATATTAAGCTAATTTCAAGGCAGGTAATACCACCTACTAATTATTTTCTTAGTGACTGACTTTTTCAGTTAAATGATTTTCCAAACTGGGCACATGAGCCACTTTTAATACATTGGAGAAATTATTTGGATGCTACACCCGTCTCAAGTCTCCTCTGGGGAGTGGGGGCGTGTGTAGCACCTGGACAGTATAGTTGTAGGACAGGTTAGTTGAATAAAGAACCCATCACAACCATGTTCTTTTATTCTAATATGCCTGCTTATATGATTGATCTTCAGTGAAGAGAAATGAAGCCCAAGAGCACTCAGATATACATTTGTGAGAAATAAAAGAACTTATTAGTAGCCACTTGCTGGCAATAAAATTCCCACAAACTGGGCAGTTCAAAAGAAAAATAAATAAATGAAGGAAAAAGAAAAGGAAAGGCAGGCAGAAAAGAGACAAGAAATTAGAGAACTAAAATGTATCAACTGCTTTGTTTGAAAGTGAATTTAAAGATTGAAAGAATGTTCAGGAAAACAGAATAATGTATTTCCACTTATTATCTAATTCAGAAATACAAATTCTTCCCTAAATACCTTTCTATCAATGCAAACAAAAAGCTCTGACCACAAGTATTTGCAAATATCTAAAACATACTACTATTAAGTGCATTCTTCTTGGAAACGAATTTAACACATGTTTAAACTCTACTTAAATGTGTGTATGTATATCATAGAGTGTTAAAATCATATGCATGATTTTATGTATGTCATGAACTATGTCATAATCATTTGATGGAGTATGTCCCCTAGATTTGACATACTTAGTATCTGCATTCATGTCTCAAATATTATTGCCCCTTTTACCTATTGTTTTGCACCACTTCTGGCAAAGTGCCTACTTTATTTAGAGATAGCACAGTCATTTAAATATCAAAAATAAAATCACAGTCCTGTGTATTTCTATTGCCAACTCCATCCATTTGTTTCCTGAAATAATTTTAGTTCTGATAGTCTGGTATGATTATACCAGGGTGATAATGGGGCATGATTCAGAAGAGTTAGTTTTTGCTACTGTACTTTTATTAAGCTGCTCCAACCACCGGGCAGCCTGTCACCAATCTCATCCATCTCTCCCGAAGTTTAGAACTCTTCTTTCTTTTCATCCCTTACTGTCCATCCTCTTTGAGATGGGCTTTTGCCCCCTCACCATGGAATTCCTGTGATAGACTCCTTCCAGCTCCTCTGCATCTTTTTCTTATCCCCTGCTCATCATCCTTATACTCTGTCAAGCGTAATCTGTTCAAGAACACTGCTGTTATACAGGAGTGGGCAAAAGGAGTTTCGCAGTTGTTTGTATGGAAAAAGACATGCAGGTTACAATGAATAATAATACAAGAATAAACCTTTGTTTCTCAAAGAACTGTAAACCTACATTGGCAACATCTGTATATTGGCTGTGTAGAATTTACTTTAAATAATCCTCTGTCTGTATACCATAAAAAACTCACAGTGTTTAAGGAGGAAACTCTTAGGTGCTCCTGACAGGAAGGATGGCCGAAAAGATTTTAAAGAGTGCATGAGCTTTCTGCAGGGTCTTTAGGAACAAGTAGAATTTATGCAGGAACATATTCCAGGGATAAGTGGTGTCATGCACAAGATTTCAGCACTCCTGGCTTGTTCAAACAATGGCGACTAAAATGAGATTGAGGTCCCAGCATTCTAGGGAGATTAACCTGTTGAGTGGCTCTAATCCAGACTGCCCACAGAAGGGGCAGCTGACATGCCAAATCAGAATTTCATTTTATAAGGGGAAGGGGGCAAAGATACCCAGAATTTATTTATAAAAAATGTGTATTTATTCTTACATGTTTAAATTTCAATCATCTTCCAAGTACTCTCCATTTGATGCAATATACCTATTGAGATGTTTTTTCCACTGCTTAAAACAGTTTTTGAACTAGTTGACTTTGATAACTTTGAGTAGTTCTGCCGTTCTTTTGTTTCACCTCTTCCACATCAGCACTTGTTTCCCTTTGAGGACCTTTTTCATCTGAGGAAACAAAAATATTTGCTCAGGGCTAGATTGGATGAATAGGGAGAATGGGGCATGGGGGTCATGCTGGTTTTTTGTTGTTGTTGTTGTTGTTTTTTTGGTGAAAAATCATTGAACACTTAGTGCTGTATGGGGAGGTGCGCTCATAAATCGCTCATCATGAAATGGGCAAATGATGCATTGGAAAAGTCTTAAAAAAATTCATTGAAGCTGAATGCAGCCTCTCACAAGGTAGCTGATACACTGATACAGATGGGTTCCTGGAACACTCACCTTGTAAAGGAAACCTGTACTACAAGGCACCCAGAAGATAATTCTGGTTTGTGGGACTCCCCTCATAAAATAAGTCATTCCATGCATTTGTTAGGAGGATATTGTTAGTGAAATAACTGTGATTAGCTGACCTAAGCAAACTGGGCCATAGTAATAAAGCCTTCTGGTGAATTTCTGTAGTCAGTCACTGTCAGCGATAACTGGACTCTACGTCCGCCACCTTCACAGCCTTGGCATTGCATCCAGGGAGGCCTGTACAATGAAAGCAACACTCAGGTTAAATTCTGTTAAATATGCAAGTGGTTATGGTCAGACCATCACAAAACTGTCCCAAAGTTCCTTCTCGTAGCTCAGGGATTGCTGCATTCTCTGCCGCAGGCACCTGACCAGTACCCTGCAGTAACATTTACTAAGACAGATGCAGTGGTATTTTTAAGGTAGGATCGGTTAAGCCTCCTTGTTGGGTCAGGTGACAAAGTCTTTGCAGTAGAGTGACACAGGACTAATGGGGGTCTCGACCTCCACCTGCAGTGATGTTTATTGTAAGGAAGTTTGCCGGACTGATGGAAGGGCAGATTGTTTTAGCCAACCGCTTACACTGAACACCTCTTGATACACTGATGAAATATGACTTTTTACATCCATTATACTCTTTGTTGTAGACTTTGATATCTGATGTCCTTAGTTTTACTGCCCTT
>PVJI01025876.1:0-19768 GCA_004026765.1 Micronycteris hirsuta
CAGCACCCCTTCTTGTCTGCCTGGCCTCCATACTGAGTCAAGAGTTTGTGAGGTCTGTGGCTCCCCTCAGTGGGGCTCGATGGGGCTCCTCTGTTTTTCTCCCACGGAGGCAGTTGGCACTGCAGGTCTCTGATCACAGTGGCTGGGTTGTGTCTCAGGCCCTCCAGGCATGAGCTCTGTGCCCTTGTATTCCACGACCACTTTTGTCTCTGGATTCAGCGCTTGCGAGCGGCTGGCCCGGGCGCCCGGTAGCGCACAATCCCCAGCCACCCCTGATTGGTTTCGCAGGGTGTGCCCGGTCCCAGAGCTCCAGGCCTTGGGTCTCCCGGTCCATGTACTCTCCAATTCCTCTTGGGAGCGCCAGCCACTGAGGACCGGTCCCCACATATGCACCGACCTCCGGACAGCCTGGGACCGAGCCTCTCCCAATAGACGCGCATGCCTGTTTTGGCTACTCACACTCCCCAATCCAGCTCCCTCCCCAGGATCCTGCAACAGACCGGGCAGCTGCCAGGGCTGTATCCACAGTCTTCCCAGCTCCCTGCTGGTCCCGAGGGACCCCTTTGCTCCGAAACAGACTCCCTACTGTCCGATCGTTCAATTATGTGTAATCTTGGTTGCCAATCTTCCTACACACTGGAATACAGCTGGGTGATCGCTCTGCTCCTCAGAAAATCGGCCAGATGTCTCACCAGTGGGCAGGAGGAAGCGGACCCCACCTCCTCCTATTCTGCCGCCATCCTTTTTGTTCTTCTTTTCCCAAACAAATCTAATCTAATAATGCATAAAGTTTCCAGTGTCAAGAAATAGAAAGCTAAAGTGTTTCATTATAATTAGATACAATAAAGATTTGGTATCATTGGTTTCTGTAACCTTGACTACACCCAGAAGTTTCCTTTAAATGCTTCAGGTACCTCTTTTTTCTTGCTTGCATTTATTCATTCTCCTTCCTGGCACTCAGTGTATGTTTCTTGAGCACAATGCACTTACACTGTGTTACTCAGTGGGAGTGTGATAATAAGTAACAGACCATTCCTGACCAAAAGATAGGAAAACAAATATATTACATAAAGACTCATCTTTTGGCTTGGTTTATTTGATAACATTTATTGTACCAATGTCATTTAGTTTCTTTTTAGGGCAAATGAAGTTTACTTAGGTCGTATCATGGAATAAACAGGTTGTGTGATCACTGGCAACTGTTCACATGAAAAAACACTACTACACAGCATTGTTTTCATAGAGAAATAGTCTGAATTCCAACCCACTGCTTACAAACATGGCTTTGGAACATAACTCATTTATTGTAGCCTGACTGACATATGATTCTGAACTTTTAAGTTGCACCTTTCCTCAGGACTCGAACTGTCTCCATATGGAATATCATTGAGTCTTGTTTGTTTATATTTTGCTTTCTTTTACAACTGATTTAAAACAATTTATATAAATAGCAAAACAATAATGCAATATAAACAATGTAAAGAAGTAGGACTAGGAAAAATGTAAATAAAAGCAGAAATCCAAACCTGGAATGGGACAGGGCCAGGTGGCCACCAGCACACATATGCAGACCATGACTGCCAGCAGAGCTGCCCAGCTGACCATGAGACAATGTTAACCATTTGCACCAAAGATTGTCCTGTAGAATATCTTCTGAGTCACTGCTTGAGAGTGAATCTATAAGCTTTGGAAACTTAATGAGTAGGTTAGAAGGTTTTCATCCTTTCAGGAAAACTTAGAAGCCTTTTGAAAATGATCGCTTAAATGTACAAAAGTCACATTGCTACCTAGAAGTGGGTTTTAGAAACATTTATAAAAACATTTATGAGGTTATCACAATAAACCATTGGGGATGCTTTTAACATAATGTATTGGTTTATTTATTTAGTTCCTAAAATTGTATTAAGCAAAGCTATGATTTGGTACTGGAAGATTTTCAAAGCAGATATTTCTGGGTTGCTGACACAGATAAACAATAATACAAATTACAAAGATATTATGTGATGTTCAATTGTGGATAATACCTTGGCCTGATGAACCTGTCAGAAGAATTAATTTTTAAAATTATTACTGAGTAGATCAAAATATAGGTTGCTATGTAGGATTAATGCAAATAAAATGCCTAGATTTAAGAGGTAATCTGAAAAAATATGGTTTAATTTTTTAATTGTTTAAGTCATTTTTGCCAACATAGACAGTGGAGGGAATTGGCTTTCATATCTCCTTTATGATTGACAACATGGTGTTATCAATTTATTTTAATGATAAATCTTAATTTGGGGAACAAGTAATTGTGAGTACAATCAATTAATCAATATTATTGACCACCTAGTATATTATTAATACTGAAGTAGTGACTTTGGTTTGGGGATGAGGAGATGTTGAAATGTAGGACATGGGGTCTGCTTTCAGGAAATTTAAAATCTAACTTACTGTTTGCAATCCTATGTAAACCGATTCTCAACTCTTTAAAATCATTTTCAAGAAAATACAATCCCTCTCAAAGTAAGGGAGAAACCCAATAGATAACACCACAAGATTTAGAAGTTGTTCTGAATAGTTCATAAATATTAGAATCTGACTGAAATGTGATTAAAACCAAATGTAGGAAGTGTCTGTATTCATTGACCTGGTATTTGTCACATTGCCATTTCTGTTACAAAATGCTGTTTCACCCTTGAAAACAACTCTCTCCTTTAGTAAAGGTATAAACTACTTAGATATGGTTACACAACTCTTTCTTTCAATGCTAAAAGCAGAATCACAGTTCCTGTTTTTCTTTTACATGAAAGGAGGTGAAAATCTGACAGTTGAAAATGAAGCAAAAATCCGAGATAAAACAGACACCATTTTGTGCCCACTCAGTCTACTTTCCAGGGTCATCCATGTGTAAGTAGCTGTTTGTTTACAGTTGAGACCTTCTGTGGGTAAATCTGGCAGGATATCAAAGACATCTAGCATAGATATTTTTTTTCAATGTGTGTCTATTTTTTCCCCAGTTGCTGAACTAAATATAACACATGCAGATGATTTTTAGGAATTTATTTTAAATCATAAGTGTTTCTTTTATTCTTTTTCTGAATGTTCACAGTAGTCGGGAGACAAGTATTTGCCTACCAATCCCCACCCATTATATTACTGAATGGTTGGATAGAACAGAGCACAGAACTTCATGATGTATTTCCCTCCTTGAATATCTCCATCTATGCACCTATAAATCTATTAGTTAAAAATATATCTATCTATTAATTATCTATCTATATAATCCACAAATTAGAGTTTAAAAATGTAGGCTCTGGATTCCTTTAAATCTGGTTGTGAAGGCAAGATCTACCTGTTATTAGCTGAATGACCTTAGTTAATCATTTAACTTTCTTAAGCATAATTGTTTCATCAATTAAAACCAGGCAATAAAAATCTTCATTTCATTATAGATGTTGTGAAGATTAAATGAGATAACTCATGCAAAGGTCTTAGCACATTGCTTGGCATGTAGTAAATATAATTAATTACTAATTTATAATTTTCAGTTTAATGTCTTTAGTAACATTTCATTAATTTATGAATAAAACTTACGATTTTAATTAAATTTAGGCAAAATTGAAATGCATTAGTAGTAAAATTTCCCTCGATTATTTCAACTTCCCATTTCTGATATTTTCATAACAATGATATATTTTTCTCTTTCTAATCATAATAACGTTTTCCCAGTAGCAAAATACGTGTATTTGTAGTTTATTGAGACCTTAAGTCAATATATTACCTCCTTATAAAATAGTTTGGCGGGGTTTGTTTGCCTTGTTTTTTGTTTTGAGATACTCTTTTGATCCAGTTTGAAGTCCTAGGTAGAGGACAGTTTCCCTCAAGCAGCTGATTAAGTTCTGCACCCCAAGTACAAAGGAAGTAACATCTGCAGAAGGAAGCTGTTACTTGAATTGTTTCTTGTTCAAGGAAAGAGTGGTAAGAGAGTGTTCTGCATGGGGGTGATAACATAAATAAAGACAGAGTAGTGTGAAAATGTACAACGAAGGGTACATATGTGAAGGAACTGGAAGGTATAGCAAGACACACACCTGGATAGGTAACTTGAACCCATACATGGGTTTATAAATTGGGCTTATTTATTTATATTTGATCCATTGCACAAACCAGTGGTTTTTAACCAAAGGCAATTTTGTTCCTCAGGAGACATTGGGCAATATCTGGAGACAAATAACTAGGGATGGGATACTGCTGGGATCTAGTTAGAAGCCAGGGTGCTGCTAATATCCCATGATGAAGAAATAATATTCTCACATCAAAAAGAATTTTCTAGCCCAAAATGTCCATAGTAAAAGATTGAGAAAACCTGGGCTACATCAATGGTCTCCAAAGTGGGATGTTTAAACCTGACAGGGGTGAAAGATAGAACATAAGAATGCTGAAAAAATATTAAAAATGTATAGTTATTTTATCTCACTTAAATTTTTGTTTTCTAAAGTATGTTTTAGAGCATATACCATATACATATTTGGTACAAGTATACAATTTATAAATATCTATACATATATTTGTAGTGTCTGCTCAATCATTTTTACAAATGGAGCACAGTCAAAAATTTGAAGACCCCTCCTCTAGAAAATAGGAAGTCATAAAAAAGTAGATATGAAGCTTATAGAAAATCATTGTGCTGGTAAAGTGGTGGAAAGAATGACAAAAAAGAAGACTCTGGAGGTGTGGAGAAGAGTTAGGCATTTATTGCAGCACTCCAGGCAAGAAATGAAGAAGATATGATTTAAGGCATTTTCATTAAAAATGACATAAAGAGATAAACTTAGGATATATTTTTTGAAATGGATTTCATAAGGACTCAGGTGACAGACTTGGTTTTGGAATTAAGGAAGAGAGTTGGGAAGTTACTCTAAGGTTTCCAGCTTAGACATGCTCTTTGTTTTTTGTTTGTTTGTTTGTTTGTTTTTGCCTTGTATTCTAGTTGCTGGTATGCAGATCTCTAATTTTCTGTAAAGGCAGAACCAGTTTTAATAATCCTGGGGAGGGAGTGGATGAGGGAAGAACTTAAGATAATGCTAATGAATAAACTTATGGATAGTAAAGGCACCATCAGAGATGAGAATGTGAGAGGAAATATAGTGGGTATCTTTTATTTTAGAGGTGTATAATAAGTTTGTTTGGATCATCTTGATTTTGTACTACTTTTGAAAATTCAGGTAAATATGTCAGATAAAAATTTGGAAACTATCTTCGTAGTTAAAGCTGGAAGGATAGGTTTGAGGAAGCAACTAAAACAACCAATGATGTTAGTAATATATTTGAAATGCTTTACTTTTTTCAAAAATTTCTATTTAATCTTTATTGTATTTTTCCCTTACCAATTTACCCCTGTGTACCCCTTCCCTCAGCAATCCCCACACTGTTGTTCATTTCCATGAGTCCCTTTTCCTTTTTTGCTTTCAATTATTTTATTTACATTATTTTCTTTGATCTCCACATAGTAACCAAGAGAGGAAGAAAGTTGTATTAATACAGAACTGAAGATTTAAAGGATTAGTAGAAGGAAGAATACAAGGCTTACAGGAAGTTAAGGTTGCAGCAGAAGGGTTAATAGATGTGATTTCAGGCAAGAGGAGCAAGGGAGGAAGTAGAGATGACTTGTTAAATAAAGAGAATGAGGAAGGTTTGTGGAACAGGTCCTGGTGATGGTAAACAGCAGGTCCAACTGGAGTAATGGGGTGGGAAGAATGGAAAACTTAGGAGTTGTAGTCTAAGCATAAAATTACTGAGCTAATAAGATGAAGTTTTAATAATTACCTCCATAGGAGTACATAGAAGACTATCATATCATATATATCAATCTGCATGCACAAAAACCTATAAAAGGATTTTGGAAAATCAACCACTTATTACAAAAAATGTGTAGAGCAATTAATGAAAGAAGATTTAATGGTCTTAATAAATGTCATCATCTCCTGAGTTTTCCTCTTCCTACACAGTTTAGGTAGTAATAAGTATGTTGCATCTGGCCTTCCAGATCTCTCAGTGAATCAAAAAAAAATCTTTAAGGCCAATCCTGCAAGTGTATTTTCTCAAATAGAGATGGCAGAAAAGAGAGGGATGGGGGAGAGAGAAATTCATCATAGACACATTTGCTGAAAAGTCTGGCAGATGAACAAAACATGATTTTTTGAGAGGTTCTGTAATGGATAGTTCTTTTTCTCACTTATGTACTTATGTGAAACCAGAAAAGATAGTAAAGTGCAAAAAATCTACCAACTTAAAAAAATACTAAATCTTAGCAGCTTTGACTGTAGCAACTTATAGTTAAGTTATCCAAATGCTCTTAAGGCTGCCTTTTTATTTCCTTTCATTTTGACACCATAATATAATGTTTCATTTCTCAAAATCAGAATGTGAATCAGAGAGATACAGTAAATTGATAAATTCTACATCTGTGATTTTTCTTCAGCAGTAAAAATATGTCATATCTTAAGGCTGAAGATTATTAACCATGAAACATTAAAACTACTGTTTCAATTTTTTGTCCCAATCTCCCAGAGGAAGAGGCCAAGAAGCATATTTGAAATTTTCATATTTTCTCTACATGTTAGTTGGGCTACAATATTTATTTTTAAGGCATAATTAAACAAATATGCCCACTTTAAGGAGCACCTATAAATATCAATACAGTTAAGAAGAAATTAAACTCTATAATAAAAAATTTTGTTGACCTGTCGTTGTACTTAGTAATATCTTCATTTTTTTCATATTTTCTATATTTCCTTTACATTATTTTGGAAAGTATAGTAAAAATAGGTTTTGATACTACCAAATAAACTGAACCTCTAATAATATACCCGAGGACATTTTGAAAACATTTACTCTTTTTTAAAAATTTAATCTTTATTATATTTTTTCTATTACCATTTAAACATTTTTCTTAATAATCTCTACTGGTAATCATTTAGAAATTGTTAAAACTGGTGAGGCACATAGCTCATCACCATTGTAATGGGAAGCTTCCTGGATCACAGCTGCCATCAACAGCATTGATTCCTGTAGTCTTGCTCCCCAAAATTGCTGTTCAACTTTACTTTTAGGGCTTATATGCCCTAAACTATTTATATAATTGTCAAGAACAAATTGTTCTGATATTTATACTGTGCTTTTTTACACATTGCTCCATTAAAAAGAGGTTTCCTAGGGAAACCTCTAGGGAATCTGTTCATTTTATTAGAATTCTTGTGTTTGTGGTGTTTCTTTTAATGAGATGATCAGAATTTGGTTGGGGTAATGACAAGATTTCAAAGCTCTTTTGTTGGCATAGAGGTTGCCTCTCCATGGCTGAAAAAATTCTTTAACGTCATTGATGTTTTCTTCCTGGCTGTAGGTAAAATGCAAAACTTCAAGAGAGTAAAAATGAAAAGCTCTTTGGATATTTCTTTTTACTTCTGCTTCTATTATGTTAGGGTGAGTGTTATGTACTAGCTTCAGAGATGAACCCTGGCTGTCCAGTAGAGGTTGATGATTAACTTAGTTTTCAAACCAAAATAGAAACCAAGAAATGCAACATATACCAATCTAATTCTAATCAAATTACACTCTGATATTACAGTCAAAGGGTAAAGCAAAGATTTTTCTTAACAGACTAGAAATATTGGAATGCAGTTTATGTATATATAAAATGAAGGAAATTACAAGACAAAAATTATCTCAGATTTCAAGATAAAAAGATTGAGAATGAGAGAATTTTTTCTCTTTTTCATATGGATAAAATATAATATCGGTTTCTTAGGGACTATCTGGATCTGGGAACCGTGAAGTAGGAACTGCTCAACCACAGCAGGGAGGTTGGCCAATATTTGGGAAAAACTGCTCTAAAATGGATCTTTTCTCCTTCCCCTTATAAATAAGACACAAAGCACTAAAAAAGACACATAAAATAATGAAAAAGTATTGAACAGTTATCAAGACAAATGTATAGTTTTTAAGAGTTATAGATTTAAGAAGAATAGAGCTGAATGAACTAGTCATTTTGGCTTGCTACTAAAATAACAGTATATGGCTGAAGTCTCTGAAATGCCAAATTTTATATCTGGTTTGGTAAAAGACTCAGGCTTTCTGATTTAAGGAAAGCATTTACACTTTAATCAGTAAATGAAGAAAAGAAAGGACTGCCATCTCTATGTAAGGATTCTATGGACAAATACACAAGAACAATATGTCACATAAATGCTAAATAATTTTAACAGAGCTCAATATTAGTGCCAAATAAAATTTTTTTCATTAGTTTCATGTCAAAATTGAACCATTTCAAATGTTAACATAACACAACTTTACTAATTGCCATGAAATGTGGCCCATTCAGGGGAATCCATATGTCTCTCTAGTTCCCAGATCAGTACTACACAGATTTCTAAAAGTGCTTTCTACTAGTGTCCGTGAGCAGAAAAACACCAAATAACCGAGTTTTTATTGCTTCATTTTTCTACTCTTTTTCTTTGAATTCCTACACCCCTTCTCCTATCAATGAATATAACCTCCTGCTTAAAAGAGTGCATAAGTGCAAATAGTAATTCTCAATTTAAATTTTTGAAAAGTATTGTGTGATAGAGTAACATTTCAGCTTTTTATTTTTCTTTTTTAAAGGGTTGTCATAACTTCTGGACTAAGAATTCGGACACCTGAATTCTTTTGGTTGGATTCACCCGAGATTCTTTCTGTCTAATGCTTAAACACTCCCTTTCCCTCCATCTAGCCTCACCTGAATGCTGAGAGGAAATCTGTTATTGTTTCTAACTTATCAGAGAGAATGTTGAATACTAATTGCTGTCTGACATGCATGAAAGGCCACTTTCATCTCCTAGGGAATAAAAATAAGGAGTGTGCTCCATGCAAAAGGTAGGTAGCTCAACTTTTGTTTCTGAGATTTGCTTGGGAGAGATTTAGAATCCTTGGCAGAAGTCTGCTAAAGTGGAGAAAAGAGGGCTTTAGATGAAATAGTGCACAATTTAAATCTGGCATTCCTACATACAAATTCTATCACTTTGGCTAAGTTCAAGAGTTAAAGATAATAATATATATCTGTTATAAACTAGTAAATGTGAATGTACATAATATTAGCTTGAGCCATAAAAACCTTCATTTCTGAAGGACAAAAGTGGTCAAATATCAGCAAATTTATGGTTCCTAATATATAGCAGTGGCTCAAATTTGGGTGAAAATCTAATGTTTTCTCCTGTTTTTCTTTTGTTTTCTTGTCTAATTTATTTGCATGTAAAGTAGTATTTAGAAAAAATACGTCTTATCTTTCCACTAAGTGTGATATCTGGTTAAAGTATATCTTGCTGGATATAAATATAATCATTAAAATTGTGGTTTATAAAGTAAACAGGTCTAGATTTTGTCCCTTATCCAAATCCACATGAAATGGAGCCACTGACATTCATGCTTACTAATATTTTCTAATAATCTGCAGAGTTTTGTTCTCCTTTTGTTATGTTTAGAAAATATGAGCATTAGATAGTATGACTATGTGTTCAGACTGCCAAATGCCAATAGGAGCAGACTGCACAGCAAGAGAAGTGTGTTTGTTTGACAATGTGTTATACACTATTGATAATGGTTTTGAAATTAAAGTTGGTACTCTTGCCTTTTGCTCACTGATATGAAAATTTAAAATTGTCTTGATTTTAATTAAAGAGCAATGGTTAGTGCTGTTGTTTATGTTCATCCCTCCTGTCAGTGTATGTGTGTAATTATAACATGTAAGGTTTTAGTCTCCCAAATGCTTTTGAATTTTGTCCAGGACGACATATTTCTTAAGGTATTTGAATTTATTCAGCAGAGGCTATTCATGATGCTCTTTGTTTTCTTGATTAAATAGTGTTTACTCAGAGTGTCCTATCTCCTCTGTTCCTGATTCCCAAGCCAGGACCACTCATCATCAGAGCTCATGATAGATGCAGGATGGACCCACAAGATTTTGGGATTATTTTCCTGGCAGCCCTCAACTAATATTCAGTAACTTAAATTCTTATTGCTTACAATATGCTTTTTAAGAAATGCGAAAAGAAAAGAGTTGGGAATCTTGCTTTCCACCAATATACAAATTGCTTAGCAGTTTACAAATGTCAGATTATGAGAGTAAATGGTTTTCCTTTTCATCACAGCTTCTCTAGCTAATAAATGGAGATAATTATATTTGTCTCATACTTGAAACCAATACTGAAGGTCATGCAAAAAGCTATGTAGAAGCAGGTGAAGAGAGATTATTGATTCAAGTGTTTATTTGTGTTTATGTGCATTCGTCAATCCTCAGAACAAAAGTACGACATCCAGCCTTGAACTAGAGGAAATTGGAGATGTTAGTGAGCCCCAAAGGTAATACAAATGGAGAATTTCCACATCATCTGTACCACAGAAATTTGCTAAGATGCTAAAAGTAATTGTGTGTTATCATTTCAGTTTCTGAGATTAATTCACAGCCTATGCTGCTCTGGTGAAATGTCATACACTATTTTGAGGATCTGGAGTGTTCCTTCAGAGGGAACTGAGAGAAGAATCCTGGGCCTAATAGGTGGCTAATATCTGAGGATTACAAAGGATCTTGCAAGAAGACTAGGGCTTCACTATTCAAGTCTTGTTTTCCTCTTACAGCAAAGACAACTTAAAATGTATGTTCTTCATAAAAGCACACTTTAGCCAAGGCCTACACCAGGTCACCATCATGGTCATCCACCTCCACATTTTGTCCCCTGGACAGTACTTAGGAGTAATACCAGCACAGTGCTGTAATTTTCTATGATAACAATGACCTCTGGAATATCTCCTGAGGACCTGCTTGAGAGTCTTCTTGTGAAGGTGTCACTGTTTTCCAAAATTTGTCCATAATGGTTTGCTTGGTAAATTTTTTTCTTCCTTGCTTTTTTTAGAGATTTAATTATAAGCAGATAATGAGCCATGAAAATTCCTCTCCATTAATGAAAATCTTCCAGTGTTGGGGTCCGTGTTTTCAAATTTTTTAAGGAGCTTGGTGAGGTCTGCAAAAATTCCACTTAAACACTTCATTGTGAATTTTCTTGAGGGGGTTTCTTTTTCTCCTGTGATTACCTTTCCTTTTGTTTCTTCTTCAGCTAGGAGTTATTGTTCCAGTTCTGACAACTCCTCATTAGTCAATTTTTCAGGAACCACTTTCAGGAGCTACTCACTGTCATCCTCATCCACACCCAGGTTAAAGTGGTCATCTCAACCAAAGCCTTGTTGAGTTTTGCAACCTCCACATTCTTAGCAGATTATTTGACGTCATGGACAGCCTCTTTACTGTCTTCTTCTGGATTCCATTCGTACACTCCTTGGTGATATCGCCCCAAGAAAAGCAAAACTTTTGATGCAGTTGTAGATGTTGTAGCCCTTCCAGAATTCCATGAGTATCTTCTCAGTGTCTTCCTTGGTTGCAACAATAGCCTGAGAAAAGGTCCTCCTCATGAATAAGCCATAAAAGATGCCCCTAGATAACCCCTTGATCCATTAGTTGGATCAAATAGACAATGTTTGGAAGGAGAAACACTTTTGAAACTGAGATGAAGATAACCAATAAAAGGCAGATGTCTGGGAGTATTACCAACAATAAGCAAAAGTTTGAAACGTATATTATTCTACAAACAGTATCTCTTCATTTCACTGGTACAACAATTCAGGAGGGCATCATGGAAAAGAAGCTCGGTCATTCTTATTGCTCCTCTGGTACACAAGCAGTGTGTGCTCACTCTGCCAGATCACAAAGCATTTCAATTTGTAACCTGCAACATTGCCTTTAAGCAAGTCTGTCATCCTGTCCTTAAAGGGCCTTAAACCCTGTCTTTGACTTGACCTCCTTATGGATGAATGTCCTTTCAGGCATCTGTTACCAGAAAATGGAGATTTCATCTATACTGAATATTTATTCTGGCAAGTAATGTTCCTCCACAATCAGCTTATCTAGAGTTTCCAAAATTTCTTCAGATTCACCACTCATGTTCACATTATGTAATGAATAGCAATTATTAAGTAATTTAAACTACGTAGATAGACCTAGGAGTAAATTTAACAGTATAGTCTGGTCCAGCCTTTCCTTTCAACATCACAGACAAAGTTTTGCCTTGGCAATGACTGTCGTAGTACTGAGCAAAATACTTTTCTTTGTCGGGTCTACAATCTAGGTAACTAGAAGATTCCTATGTCTAATATTGGCTCTTCCTGAATCTTTGTTAGTCTCATTGCCTTCCATAAAATAGATCTTTTAACAGCTTCCATGACTTTATTCTTGTTCTTTAAGATTGTAATTGTGGTGGAATGGGGTATGACTGACTGGCGAGAAATAACCATCACTGATTCTCTACTTTTGTAGTTCAGTCACTTGATGTGACCTCTTACTAGCTATATTAAGGTGGATTTTGTACACTTAAGGGCCTGAAGTTTATATGCATGCCATTAATAATCTGGATTTAAGTACAAAATGATACATTAATTCTTGATGCTATATATTGTGTTAAAATCAATTATACTACTCCTATTAAAGTGTTTGGATGTACTGTTTCTATCATTTGTTGGATTGACTCTTTAGAATTCATTGTTTTCTATGTTATTATCCAACTCATCAATATCTCATGACTAAGGAAGACCCAAATATAGAGCCCAATAACATGCTATAAAAGATATTTGTTTCTAGCTATGAATCCACTTACTTCATTATTTTACCCAAATTTCTCCATCCCTTTATCAAAGCTGGCACAGCAGAGATAGTTTAATACCTTGCTGAAATGCAACTTGGATCAATAAACCTAGGATCCTTATCAGGAAAGGAAATGTAATTTGTCTGACATAACTTGATTCCCTCTGGCTACTAGACTATGATTTCTTGGAAACCCTGTGCTTAATAATACAATACAGATTTTCACCTGTGATTGATATCAAATTTAAAGGTCCATATTCTGTTACTCAGATCATCTTTGCCATTGAGAAAATATGGATAATCTTGCCAACATCAGTTTTCTGGAGCTTCCTCATTTTTAGTGGTAATTCAATGAGTCCCAGCAGTTTCTCAGCAATCTCTCTGTAAAGTGTTTTTATAATTCTAGATTGTAAAAAGCTTCTGTCAACTGGCAATTACAAAAAACAATTTCTAAGATATTTGAGTAATGTTTCCTCTGTTGAGTGATGTTTTTCATTCTCTTATAACCAGGTCACCTCTCATGGTTAGCACTTTAAAAGATATTCATCTGGAATCTAAGTTGATGCATTTATCTTTTTTAAAGAGCAATCATTATATCTCCATATTTAAGAACTAAAGTTGGTATTCATTTTTCTCAGAACTGGGGAGTACCTTAACAACAAACTCTCAAATTTTATGGATCAAAATCCTTATCTAGCAAATAAAATAAATGATTGATGATCACATATCTCATTAGTGATGAAACTGAAACTAGTGGGAAAACCCTATTACTTCTCATCTATATCAGAGGCTGTCCATATGAAATCCATGTATGAGTTTAGAGAAGCTTCTAAATTAACTATATTGTGTGGAAAATTCTGTCTACATGAACAATGCATTTCTTACAACTTTCATTGTATTCTCAAAGCAGATCATGAACCAAAAATGTTAAGAACCGTTGATCTAGATCAAATTGGTAATTGAAATTTCAAAGATTAAATAAAATATGAAAGTATAAAGGTAATTTAAATATAAATCTTAGAAACATATTCTCAGTCTTAACACAATATATTGTTTCTTACAGAGAGAAACACAATAAGAAAAGATGTTTGAAGTTTTCTCTATGTTAACATTAGGCCATACTCTCAAAATCTTATGCATTTATTAGAATTGCTCCTGAATATAATGATAGCCTAATCATCACCAGAGTGCAAGTTGGTTTATGAAGATATGCATATTTGTTTTGTAAATGTTTCATGGATGAAATTATTAATTAGCATCTAATTAATATTTTTGTTGCTCAAAGCATATTTTTTAAACCCCACAATCAAGAAAATAAAGAATAATTAATTACCCGTTGCTCATTTCTTCTTTAAAATTCCTCTTTGCTAAACTCAGCAGCACAAAAGAGAAATTAATAAAAATAAATCCTAAGTAACTTAATCTAATTATTTTCATTTTACTCAATTACTGATATTCTTTATGTTTTCATCCATTCTAAATCATTCTTAAATAAAATATTTTGTAAGTATTTAATAATCTTGGAAAAGATAATAATTGTTAGTACTTTAGGATTACTTGAGGATTTCCTCCAATTTTGGGATGATGAAAATTATAAATTTGAACTATAGAAACAGCACCTGGATGAAATATGATGAGCTCCAAAGCACAAAGTTAAAAAAGTGTAATGCAGAATAAGTGTTTCTTTCAATCAGGTGATCTGGGGTAGTTCTAGTCCTGGTAAAACAGGAGCTTGCACCAAGTTATGCCCTATAGAATTAGATTCAGAAAAAGTTATTCTTGAATCTTGAGCTCCATCACTTACTAACTGGGGAACAATGGACAATTTACTTACTTCTCTATTTCTTGATTTTTCTCATCCCCAAAATGGAAATGATAGTATAAATAAAATAATACATGATAACTGAGAAGCAGTCAGTACATTGTAATCATTTTAAACAGGCAAACCATCAGTATCACATGTGTCCAGACAAGAATATTAAAATTGTATAGGTAAAGATATGGAAACAAAGATATCCACAGAAGAGTAACAGAAGAAACACAGGCAAAGGAGAGTAGGGAAAAACTTTATCATTACACAATTTACACCATTCAGATGAGAAGGAATCTTGATCAGCAGTTATTCTCATCCTGTGGCTATGTTAGAACATTCTTGTGGCTATTCTCACTGATGACTTTGGGTAAGATCCTCTAAATTTCATCTATTATAATTTGGCTTCTCAGATAGTTGACTCAAAAGAGGTAGTTGACTTAAATGAGAAGAGAAGATGCTAACTCTATTGATTTGAATAGTCTGGGTTTGTGATAGATGTAATTTCTCATTGTAAACTAATGCATTGGCATTCTAGGGTCAAAGTCAGTCTCAGGACAGTTTCTGGTCACTTACATACCTACCAAACTGGAATCAACAAAGGCGGTGCTGTAGTTTTAAGTAGACCCAGGAGATTTTAACGGACAGCAAGATACAGAACTCCTTGTCTTAAATGACTTTCCTAACAAACCTTCAAATTTCTACAGTTGTAACAACTACAACAACAAAAACCCTTAACAGATTATAATATACCATTGTTAAGTACTTGAGAAACTATTCTGGGATCATTTCATTGAATGCTTTATGACTCTTATGAGAAACATGTTGTGTCGATTTGAAAGATGTTTTTCTCGCATCCCTTGGTTTGCCACTTATTTTTATAGTTCATTGGTCTTTTAGATGCTAAAGTATAGAAAGAGAGAAAACTAAAATGGGGATAAAATAGGAAAAACACAATTATTTTTATAAAATATGAATAATATATTGAAAAGACCATTGGATAGTATAAGGATTATTGGTTCTACTGTTAATTAATTAGAAACCTCTATGGCAGCCGTTAAAGATTGGTGACCTTTATGCTCAAATTTAAAATGCAAGTATGTTTTATATAGCCTAAATATTGCAATAGTTACATTGTTGTTTGATATGCTGTATCAGTTTAAATATATTTAGGCAGAACATGCATGCATCCTGCTACATTTTCTTTCTTTCATCTTACACATATTTATGTTACCAGCTATCCTATAGGCACTTAAGTTTTATATATACATATATATGCATACATATACATATATATACATATATACATATATATATACTTAATACATGCATATATACATATATATGCACATACACATATACAAACAGTTCTCAAGTTACCATGGTGTAGCTTACAATTTTTCAATTTCATGATAGTGCAAAGCAATACCCATACATCCATTCTGGTTTTCACTTTCAGTACCATACTCACTCAATAAAGTACATGATATTTCAACACTTTATTATAAAATAGGCTTTGTGTTAGGTGATTGTTCCTAACTGTAGACTAATGTATGTGTTCTGAGCACAATTAAGGTAGACTAGGTTAAGCTATGTTGTTTGGTAATTAGCTGTATTAAATGCATATTGACTTAATGATATTTTCAACTGATGAAGAGTGTATTGGAACATAAACCTGTTGTAAATCTAGTAGCAACTGTTATATGTGTGTGTGTGTGTATACACACACACACACATACAAACACACAATTTCATTTCTCTGCAAGCACTGCATTTCTTTTTTTTGAGATTTACATAAAGTTTATTTATTCTTTTTCACAATCAATATAAATTTTTATTATTTGATTGATTGTTTACTTGTCAATTGTTATTCAAGTACAGTTGTTTCCATTTTTCCCCCACCACTTTCTCCTACCCCCATTTGGCTTTGTCCATGGTCCTTTATGCATGTTCCTTGGTGACCCTTCCTCTTCTTTCTCCCTCTATCCCCCTCCCCCCTCCCCACTGGTTACTGTCAGTTTGTTCTTTATTTCAATGTCTCTGGTTATATTTTGCTTGCTTGTTTGTTTTGTTGATTAGGATCCACTGATAGGTGATATCATATGGTTTTGTCTTTCACCACCTGGCTTACTTCACTTAGCATAATGCTCTCCAGTTTCAGCCATGTTATCATGAAGGGTAGGAGCTCCTTCTTTCTTTCTGCTGTGTAGTATTCCATTGTGTAAACGTAACACAGTTTTTTGATCTACTCATTTACTGATGGGCACTTAGGTGCTTCCAACACTTGGCTATTGTAAATTGTGCTGCTATAAACATTGTGGTGCATAGGTTCTTTTGAATTGGTGTTTCAGGATTCTTAGGGTATAATCCCAGCAGTACAATTGCCAGATAGAAAACAGTATGAAATTACCTCAGAAAACTAAAAATGGAACTGCCTTTTGACCCAGCAATTCCACTATTGGGATTATACCCTAAGAATCCTGAAAAACAAATTCAAAAGAACCTATGCACTCCAATGTTCACAGCAGCACAATTCGTAATAGTCAAGTGCTGGAAACAACCTAAGTGCCCATCTACAAATGAGTGGATCAAGAAACTATGGTACATTTACACAATGGAATTCTATGCAGCAGAGAGGAAGAAGGAGCTTATACCCTTTGCAACAGCATGAATGGAACTGGAGAGCATTATGCTAAGTGAAGTAAGCCAGGCGGTGAGGGACAAATACCATATGATCTCACCTTTAACCAGAACATAATCAACAAAAGCAAAAAGCAAGCAAAACTTAACCAGAGACATTGAAATTAAGAACAATCTAACAATAGCCAGGAGGGAGTGAGGAGGGAACAATGGGGAGAAGGGTTTTCAGGAACCACTATAGAGGACACATGGACAGAACCAAGGGTGGGGAGGGAGGCAGGGAAGGGAGGTGGGATTGGAGGGGGAGGGGAGAGTATGCAGACAACTGTAATTGAACAACAATAAAGTGAAAAAAAAAGATAGTTCTATTTTTAGTTTAGTTTAGTTAGTTTAGTTTGAGGAAATTCCATATTGTTCTTCATTCCCACCAACAGTGCACTAGGGTTCCCTTTTCTCCACAACCTTGCCAGCACTTGTTGTTTCTTGGTTTGTTTATGATGGTCATTCTGACTGGTGTGAAGTGCTATCTCCCTGTGGTTTTAATCTGCATCCTTTCATATGTCTCTGGGTCCTCTGTATGTCCTACTTGGAGAACAAATACTGCATTTCTTGTCATATAAGCAGGACTAAGAGGTAGTTTATAGTAATAAAAAATGAACAAGAGAAAAAAGGTAAATGTAACCCTATAAGTTAAACACAAATATTTGGTTCTATATTTTTTAAAAATCTTTTGTTTTTGGATCTAAATTTCAATAAATTACATGAATTAGCCTTGAACAGAAAACATTCAAGCTTCAGAGTCCTGAATAACTTTGACAAATTCTGTAAAATTTAAAACTTTTAAAAATTTAATTTTTTAAAAAATTTTAAGTAAAATTTTATATTTGTTACAGTATAAATATATTAAAATTCAAATATTGAATCAGTGCTTCATTGCTTTTGCAAACTAAGGTTTGCAAAAACATTCGCTTAGTCAACTATTTTTTAAAGATTTTTATTTATTTATTTTTAAAGAAGGAAAGGGAGAGAGAAAGAAAAGGAGAGAAGCATCAATGTGTGGTTGACTCTCGCATGCCCCCTGTTGAGGACCTGGCTCACAACACAGGCATGTGCCCTGGCTGAGAACTGAACCAGAGACCCTTTGGTTCATGGGCTGGCAATCAATCCAATGAGCCACACCAGCCAGGGCTGCTTTGTCAACTTTTATATACAATCAGTTCTCCCTTAATTTTCTTTAAGAATAGTCATATTTAATGAGTCACCCTTGAAGAAATTGCTTATTATTTCCTGTGCTTTCTCCTATCCAACCTAATTTCCTAGAAAAAACATACGTCAAGGTCTGAAAGATTTCTTTTTGCTCAAAATAAACATCAGTTAGAGCTTATGTACCAAGAACTCATGATTGTGTCACAAAGTCGTATTAGCTGTTTTTTTAATTTTATTTTATTTTTGTTCAATTACAGTTATTTGCATCCTCTCCCCTCCCCTCCTCCCTTCCCCTCCAGCCCCCCTCCCCCTCAGCTTACTTCCTCCCCCTTAGTTCTGTCCATGTGTCCTTTACAGTGGTTCCTGAAAACCGTTCTCCCCACTGTCTCCTCCACCTCTCCCATGTCTATTATTAGACTGTTCTTAATTTCAATGCCTCTGGTTATGTTTTGCTTGCTTTCTGCATTTGTTGGTTATGATCCGGTTAAAGGTGAGATCATATGGTATTTGTCCCTCACTACCTGACTTACTTCACTTAGCATAATGCTCTCCAGTTCCATCCATGCTGTTGCAAAGGGTATAAGCTCCTTCTTCCTTTCTGCTGCGTAGAATTCCATTGTGAAAATGTACCATAGTTTCTTGATCCATTCATTTGTAGATGGGCACCTAGGTTGTTTCCAGCACTTAGCTACTGTGAATTGTGCTGCTGTGAACATAGGAGTGCAAAGGTTCTTTAGAATTGGTTTTTCAGGATTCTTAGGGTATAATCCCAGTAGTGGAATTGCTGGGTCGAACGGCAGTTCCATTTTCAATTTTCTGAGAAAGTTCCATACTGTTTTCCACAATGGCTGCACCAGTCTGCATTCCCACCAACAGTGCAGTAGGGTTCCCTTTCCTCCACATCCCCTCCAACAGTTATCTGTCGCTTTGTTGATGATGGCCATTCTGACTGGTGTGAGGTGATATCTCATTATGATTTTAATTTGCATCTCTCTGATGGCTAGCGATGCTGAGCATCTTTTCATATGACTCCGGGCCCTCTGTATGTCCTTTTTCGAGAAGTGTCTGTTCATGTCTTTTGCCCATTTTTTAATTGGGTTTTTTGTCTTCCTGGCATGGAGTCGTATGAGTTCTTTATATATTTTGGAGATCAGACCCTTGTCTGAGGTATCATTGGCAAATATGTTTTCCCATACGGTTGGTTCCATTTTTATTTTAATACTAATTTCTTTAGCCCCACAGAAGCTCTTTATCTTGATAAGGTCCCATTTGTTTGTTCTTTCCTTTATGTATCTAGTTCTAGGGGACATATCATTGAAGATGTTGCTGCGTGGAGTGTCTGAGATTTTCCTACCGATGTTTTCCTCTAGAACTTTTATGGTGTCACGAGTTACATTTAAGTCTTT